>JAUZNJ010035315.1:0-12320 GCA_034780135.1 Jordanella pulchra
CTCGTGTACAGTAGGTGGCGGTATGCACCTTAAAGTTGATTGCGACCCGCCATAATAGAAAAGAAGAAGAAGAAGAATATGCACACTGGAGAAACGGGAGAAAGACGCCAACATGGCTGATGTGGAGGAAAGCGAAGTAACTTCGGGAGGACTTCTTCAGGAAATCTTCACGTCCCCGCTGAACCTCACCTTGTTGAGCCTCTGCTTGTTCCTGCTTTACAAAATCTTTCGCGGTGATAGCCCATCGGAAGTTGGCGAGGTGGAGAAACCTCTGCCTAAAATGAAAAAGAGAGATTTTACTCTGGCAGAGTTGAAGCCTTACGATGGAGTGCAGGACCCGCGGATTCTTATGGCTGTTAATGGGAAAGTGTTTGATGTGACCAGAGGCAAGAAGTTCTACGGACCAGGTACATTTTCTCAACAGCTACCGAGTCCAAATGCTTTAAAACGTGTGAGCTGACGTAAAGTCACGGAGTTTTTGAGCATGTTGGCTAGGTTTACTCATAAGTTGTCAACACGCTCTGTTTTGGGTCAGTTGGTCTAGTTTAGCTCCTGGAATGTGGCGTCACACCCTTTTTAGATTTTTTTTTTTTTTTTGTTTTTTTTTTTTTTTTTTGGAGGCAGCCTCCAAATCAGAGATCGTCTATGAACCTGTGATGTCTCCTCCTACCAAAAGGAACATGGACCTTCTGCTATGTCTAAAAAGTTGAATTAATATCACTATTGTCGTTTTTCTTTTGTTTAATCAAAGAGAAAACATCCATTTATACTAATTTCTCAGTCTTAATTGCTTCTCATTTAAAAAAAGGGCTGAATTTACCAACAAAACACAATTTGGGTTATTAATCGATTAATTGAACTTTCTGTTTATGTAGATTTATTTTTTAGGCATTAGTTCATTATGTTTTGTTCTTGGAGGTCTTATCATTACTGATAAACTAACTTTGTGAAACACAGAAAGTGTATATTTATATTTTCATCCGGTTTTGTTTAACAAGCATTTTTTCTACTTGAATGTGATTTCCCTTTAAATTTAGGTGCCTCCTATAGAGGGGATCATTGAAATACAAGTTCGTTTTAGAAAGTAATGTATGTGTGATTGGTTGGTTTATTTTTTGGGCCATATCCCCCATCCCTAATTTGGGGTTTTGCTAAAGAAAAGGAGCATTCAGTTGCATATGTACGTTTAACTTAAATATGTTTAACTCCAGTTTTTTAATCCAGTGCCCTCACTGCCTAATACCTACCATGTTATATATTGTCCTAAATAATAGAAATAACACCTGAGTTATTTCCACACATTTTTTTTAGACCCCCGCTGCAATTTTAACCTCAAAATAGAAACCGACGAGGTCCTGTGAGCTGACCTCTTTCCTAATACTTTAAAATCCCATTTTGGCTCTTGGACTCAAACTACACACCCCTTCCTTATCACAAAACAACCTTTGGATGTTGCATTAATTCAGTGGCTGTTTGGTCACTGTTTGAAAACAGAGTAGGGATTGTTTTAGAATGGGTAGACCATCTCGAGATTAGGTAATCTTTCCTTAATATTCAGTGGACACTTATTTAGAACCATTTTTTGAGGTTTCATAAAGTGAAGTGAATTTCAGATACAGCTGTTGTACCACATGATTTTTTTTTTTGATCTTATCTCAAACTCTTACCTCTGCTGTTTGTAACCTCTGACCAACTGGGTAACTGGCTGTCACACAATCTTTAACTTCCACACACTGGAAACCCGGACTTAGAGTTCACAGTTCTAGCCTGGTGACTGTCCTTTTTTATTTATTTAACTCAATTCAGAAGGACTTTGTTAATCACAAAAGGAAATTAAATGTTTAAAAGTTTGTTACTGTTACTAAGTTTTTTTGTTTTTTTTTAATAAGATCCCTTTTGACAGCACCCATGGCTCTGTGTTTATAAAAAGAAAAAGAGCCTTAATAGCTGCTGTCTTGGGGCTTTTATTTGGAATAATTTTTTAATCATATTGGTGATGAATTAAATGCTTAAAGACCTGATTAAAGCAGTTTGTCGTCCCAGGTTTCCTGCTTGTCCCTCCAGTCCTTCTGACCAGCTCAGTGACTGTTCACCCTCTGGAATACAGTCGTTAAAGTTTGACTTTTTTTGTTGTTTGTTTTTTTTATACCTACTGTAGAAAAGACTTGAATCAATATGGAATGTTGAAAGTGAGTGAAGGGGAATAAATCCTTAGATTATGCATTACCTGGTATAATGATCTACACAGTAACCATAATGTACTCTAAAATGTATTATTTTAAACAGTTTAAAGTTATGAAAAAACTATTTACAAATAATCCCATTAAAGCTGTGATTACATTGTTTAAACTACAAAAGCACATGGAGAGCGCAGACCTCTGCCAAACGGCTCATTTTCCCGACATATTGTGACCTCAATCTTCACATCGCACCCAGATCATCACCAAAATGTAATCAT
The DNA here is from genome assembly GCA_034780135.1 of Jordanella pulchra. Classification (NCBI taxonomy): domain Eukaryota; kingdom Metazoa; phylum Chordata; class Actinopteri; order Cyprinodontiformes; family Cyprinodontidae; genus Jordanella; species Jordanella pulchra. The sequence goes on from JAUZNJ010035315.1 coordinate 2,459, forward strand.
TTGTCAGTGGTTATAAAACGCCTCTTCTGTGAAAATTTGAGCAAACTCCGCCTGACACTTTTCAAGGTATTTTGAAAACAAACAAAAAAAAAAGTATAACATGTTAACATTAGCTGGATAGTTAGTAGCGCTATCTGTTGCTGTGGCTCACCCTGGGGTTCCATTGAACGCTTCAGCACTACAGCTTCTTCCAAGCACTCTGTTCCACAGGGAGTGTTTCAGAGTGGAAAACACTGAGCTGTTGACTTCATCATTGCGCAGCAGCAGTAGTATGTTTTAAATTCACCTTACCTTTCAGCCATTTCTTTTTCCACTTTGGTGGTTTTTTTTAATATGGATGAGTCGTGTCATATAAGGGTGCAATCAGACCGAACGCGGCGTCTGAAGCGATTTCCACCAGTCCCGCTCTGCATTTCAGACATACAATGTTTACACCCCGGACCACGTCATCAAATCAAAGGAGCTTCAGCTGTGTGAAGCTGACGGCTCTTAATTTTGGCTCTTAATGTCGCCCTACCAACAGGAGTTATTGCTGCGCTCGTCTGAGAATATAAAGTTATCGCCTAACATAACATAGCATTCCTGGGCTGATATTGGATAGAACAGTGGCCATGTTTACATTTATGTAGTGGAACGATTGTTTAATGTTTAATTATTTATCAATCTCCCAGACCCTTCAGTTTGGACCTGCTGTTACCCACGGCAACCCCGGGACATTTCCTGTCAATGTCTCTTAAGTATTTTGTAATAAAAGCACATGTGAAACTTAACTTCGATGACTGCTGCTAAATGTTCCTGTGTGTGTGTTTGAGGTACAAACCAAGCCACACCTTCTAAATGTTCAAGCTGGATCAATCTTTTAAAACTGATGAAGCTCTAAGATGTTTAGCTGATTTCCTCTGTTCTTCTGCCTCTGAGGGGATCGTTTCCTGCTTGTGGCCACAAAGTTAAACTTTCTGTGGGAAACATTCTGTGTTTGATAAATGTGGATCATTAGTTGGCTTTTATTTTTCTGTTTTTGGGGCATCAAAGTGTTATAAATGTTTCCATTCGAACTAAATGCTGAGATGACCCAGCTGACTCACAGATCATTTTAACATTTAAATAAAATGATACTTCAGCATCTCAGGTGAACAATGCCTTTCCATTATAGTGTGAATTCATAACTCCTGTTGCAGCGTTAAGGTTCACCTCCCCTCTTGCTGTTCTGTTGTCTTACAGAGGGCCCATACGGGGTCTTTGCAGGCAGGGACGCATCCAGAGGTTTGGCCACCTTCTGTTTGGACAAGGAGGCCCTGAAGGACGAATACGACGACCTGTCAGATCTTAACTCCATGCAGCAGGAGAGCTTGACTGAGTGGGAAAATCAGTTCACAGGTTGGTTCAGATGCAGATTGCAGGTGTTTTCTGTCTTTGTATGCTGACTGCTTGTACAGTCCCTTAAACTCCAATGTTAAAAGAAGTTGAATATTAAATTTACACTTTTAAACTTTAATACCTTAAAAAGAATCTTCAGACGTATGAAATCTGAACAGCACCACTGAGCTTCTGAGAAGAGACAGCGCAAAGAAAGTGGAGAAGTGTAAATCCCACAGCTTATGGTTAGAGAAACGTTCTTTTTTTTTTTTATCTTGCTTGACGCCATATTTCAGAGCCTCATCAAGGAGAAGTGGACTGAGATTTAACTAATTAAAGAAGACGTTTGGCTCTGTTGCGAGCCAACAGAATGGACAGAGTCCTGGATAGATGTTGAAACATCTTCAAAAACTCGGTGAACTTTCAATTTAATCCTGGTTTTAATTAAAAATGATAACAGATAAAAAGCAACTCTTAGATACCCGAATTGTTCTGTATTTTCTTAACCGTAGTTTGCAACTGAAATTCAGTTTACCCTTTCTTGAATTCCAGGAATACTTTTCTTTCTTTTTCATTTCTCTGTATGCCCTTATTAAATAATATTCTTAGTGGTTTAAAAAAAAGTCTCTAAAAGTCTTAAACTTTTGGAAACTTGTAGAAGTCCTGCTATTCCTATGAAATGATTTAAATGTAACACAAATTGACAACACTTTGTCTGACGTTTTATACTTTTAATGATGCTTATACTGCTGGTTCAGCTGATTATATCGGGTATTCTGTGTTGCAGTCAAGTACGACTACATCGGCAAGCTTCTGAAACCAGGAGAGGAGCCGACAGAATACACCGACGACGACGAGGGAAAAGACAAGAAGACCGAATAAAGGACGAAGTGACGTAGGAGGGGAAAAGGAGAGATGCCTTAATGTGTGTAATTTATCACCTCTGATCTGCTTTGCTGAGTCTTCTCAGCAAACTTTTCCATTTTCGCCAAACTTCCTTCAACTTTTGGACCAGCCATAGAATCTAAATTGATCTCATTTTATTTTTCTGAAGGGCATTGATGTTTAAACACCCTGAACCTTGACGTTGAACTCTATAGCTTAGAATGACAAGAGAAGTAAGCAACCAGTTCCTGAAACATATCAAGCTGCAAACTCTCTGATAAACGGGCTGTTTGATGAGGTGGAGGGATCAATACGGTTCAAAGTCACTCAGAAAGTTTAATTAAAGTAAGAGTTTGCTATATATCTGATGTAAGCGGATTAACCTGATGTTTTGCCTGAACTCAGACACATGGGGCAGATTTAAAAAGCTTTAAGAGACTGTTTAGAGTCTTTGGGTCATTCCAGTTCAGAGTCCATGTTTCTGATGGGAGCCTTTTAAAGGACGGACTCTTCAAACACATTCCAATAATTGGGATAAATATTCTGAATGTCTACAAGTAGAGGGTGCCATAAATCACTGAAATTGTTACTTATTAGAATAAAGTGATGGTCTGGATTTTATTTTTATAAACATGATAAAACAATTGCTCGATGATCTGAACCGAAACAAATAATTTAAGAGTATTGTAAAAAAAAAAAAATGTTTTTTAAGGCTCTAAAGTATCAAAATTGGCTGCCTTTTGTTTTTCTCTCTGCAATGACATTATAATGTGAAACATGTTAAAATGAAAGCCTTTTTACTTTATTAATGTTTTAGCACCAAATGTCTCGACTGTCCAGATAAAATGAGATCATTTCACCTGCAGGATTTTTTTTGAATGGAAACTATTGCCATGAAACTACTGGGTTGTTTTTGTTTTTTTTTTTTGTTTTTTTTTAAATGCCAAACTCTAAAGATTAAACTTATTCATTCTGACTGCTCAGCTTTTGTTTCTGTTTACATGCATTATTTTCAACACTAATGTCTGTAGCCTGAAACGCCTTTAGACGGATCTATATCCAGCCAGGTTTATGTTTTTGTTCTAATCATCATGAAATAAGAGTTAATCCTGCTGCTAACTAAGGTTGTTCCTGGAAAAACTTCCTCCATTAAAACAGCAACGGTTTTAAGCTTAAGCAGCAACGTTTGAAGTGTTAAACCTAAAGAGTTTTTTTTTTTTTTTTTTTTGAACAATGTTTTCCTCATTTCATTTAATGCCTTTTAATTTGCTTCAAAATGAAGGAAATTTTTTTTGAGACTGTTGAAAATATGTAGGTCATAATGTCGTAATCTCTGAATGATATGTTGATTTAATAAAGAAATGTACAAAATAAGCTTCTGGATGCCTTTTATTGCCTTTAAGCAAATTAGATGCCTTTCTTTTCATGTTGAGTTGGTTTAAAAACCACAAAATATTCTGACAAAGTGATAAGTCTGTAATAAATAACATGAACAGTGGCACTTTTATAAGTAAAATCATTAATTTAAACTTTAACTGCTCTGCAAACAGTCTTTTGCATCAACATTACTTAAGACATTTCTAAACTTATACAAAAGACCAAGAATGTGTTGGATAATTGTGAAGTGGATGGATAAAGATAAAACATTTTGCTTCAAGCATCTGTAAGTTCTGAAAATCTGCTTTTAAGCTCCTCTTTTATTGCACCATCTTTTTGATCACTTCCATTTTATCAAATTTTACAGCCTATCTTGGGCTCCTTCAAGAATGTACCAAGAACCTCTTGGCTGCTCTTCTGCTAACCCCCTTGTTGTCCAATCCTGTCATCTTTAGCCCTTTTTTCTTATTTGTGATCATTTAGCATAAAGTAGCACAGCCTAATGCACTTTTTTTTTTTAAAAAAAAAGCACTTTTTTGTTTGTTTTTGTTAAACCGTGAGTTTTGTATTTTTAGGCTTTAGAAAATCAAAAAGTATTAAGGTTTTCCAGAAAATTGGACTGATTTCTACCACCAGGGGTACGCCTTGCATAACCAGTGAAACAAAACCCTCAGAAACAGTCCTAGTGTGGAAACATCCATTCTAGCGAATGTTAGTGAAAACTTTACTGAATAACTTAAGCCTCATTTAGACAGAAACACCTTTATTCTTATTAACAGGCAACAAACTGCTCCTTTGTCAATACACACAGATACCAACTCGCTAATGATTGGTCTTGCATATAAGTAATAGAAAACGTGTTTATTGTCCAGAAAACACATAAATTAATTTGATTTTATTCATGGTTTTATTTTTTTACTCAGCCCTGGGTAAGTGCCCATATTTCCCATATCAAACATGAGGTATAACCTCAGTCTCCCATTTATGTAAAAACTGATACAAGGAGGCAAAAGAGTCTTGATCTGTGTTTAAAGTTTCTCACTATTCACAAGACAAAAAATGCATTTTTAAAGACCTGGGCACTGAAAAGTTATTGATCAAAATCAGAATTTGTAAAATGCTGTGTTAACCAGAATATCTCTGAGGTAATGCAGAGAGGAATAGGTTGTTGATGGTGGGAACTCCTCAGGTTGATCTGTGACGTGTCTGCAGCGTTCCTTCTCTCTTCATGAACAGCCTACTGATATGGGGACTGTATTTACTATTTATGTGATTTCAGAAAGTATTTGCTCATATTACATATCATTTACCACTGTTAGAGAAAATTGAGCTTTACAGAAAAAAATGCTACACTATTCAACTTTATTTGAAAGAAAATGGCAAAATATTGTTTTTCTTCCACTTTTTTCTTTTTTCTCTCTTTTTGTGCAGAGAGGGAACATAAAGTCCCTTCCGGATGTATGGATTATTATTGGTCTAACTTGAAACAGTTTGATAAAGTGATGTATTAAATTGTTTGCAATGCACTAGGTATATTTTTGTACTTTACAATCATTAAAACTGAAAAAAATACTAAGGGGTGTGTATCAGTTGTTACAGAACCGTACGTGCAGTTTTCTTGTATTCTCATAGCCAAGCCCAAACGTTATTCTTACGAACGCAATAGGAAAAAGAATGTGTCAGAAGTGGGATTCGAACCCACGCCTCCATTCGGAGACCAGAAGTCCCGGCTTTAACGGAAGGTAGTTATCCTTGAGTCTGGCGCCTTAGACCACTCGGCCATCCTGACACGGTCGTCAATACGGTGCTCAATGTGATACATATATCTTCATTACCCCCCTCCCCCCTTGTTCAATTGAGTGAGTGTAAGGGTGAGGTGGTGTATTATGATGTTTTATTTTTTAGCAATACGTTACAATTCTATTTCATCTGACTTCATTTGGCATGTTGTACTTTCTTCGTTTTTATGTACGCATGCGTACAATAAAAAAATCCCTCACGTGCTGCATTAAAGAACTTACCTCAACTTGATATATTTTAAAGTACAGAAACTCACTTATATATGTAGAGGTGTGGTTGTAGTTACTTCAATTATTTTATTTTATTTTTTAGAGACAACTCCCAAAATAAAAACTCGTTTAAGCCCAAACAAGCATATTTGTAAAACTCCTAAATGCGTTTTGACTACACCACTTGAACGCCACACCTTCCGGTATATCTCCTACAGACGGCCATATTGGACCTTTTCAAGGGTATCTGAAGACGCCAGGCTAGCCAACATGTACCGGTTCGCTAAAGCTGTAGCTAACGTCAGTGGTAAGAAGACTGTCTTTATTTGTAAATCCTGTCTTATTTCTAAAATTTAACTGAGAACTAGTTCCTTATCAGTTAAGATGAATAAATGATTAGCTTTTCTGTTGTTTGACCGCCCCCAACATGCCCGCTATTAGCTAGCGAATGTTAGCATGTCCTTAATACATTCAAACATATGAAATTAGAATACCCTGGATTATCTACAAATCCTTGGGGTTCTGGTACTTCCAAAAAAACATCTGAAACTCGTCAATGTCGCACGATGCAACTGAGGGCTTTTAACTCCATGTAATTGTTCTAAACTTGGTTCATTTCCAATGCCAGGCTTTTGCGATATATCACCAGTGTTTTGACCCTCGGAGGCAGAATAAAAACGGAAGAGTTTGTAGTCCTTGGATGAGTTCTTCCTAACCATGTTACAATTTAGTGCAAAATGGACATTTTATTGCAGAAGTTGCTTTCCAGTTTGATGCAAGACCGCTGATCCACATTTCACTGAGAAATTGTAACTAGAAAATCTTAATGTTACACTTGCAAGGGGAAAGGTTTAGTATCGCAGTCTTTCATACCAAAACGACCTTTCTAAACCTGTGATTTACTCTTGATTTGATTTAAAATGTGACTTAATTTTGTATGTCTCCCTTTTATTTATTGGGCGTTTTTTTATCATGAGAATTATACTTTATTTTTCATTAATTTTTATATAAATTGTTATTCCTGTGCAAAACTCTTACACATGTGTGGGCCTAACTCAACAAAAACCCACACTATATATTCTCCTATATGAAGAAAACTCGAGTATGATAGATTTATACAATTTATTTATAGTTAGTCTTGACTGTAGTTTTATTGATATAGCTGCTTTGAGAATAATAGAAAAAAATAAAACCAAATGATCATAAATTCAAACTTTGTCAACATTGAACATATTGTTTTTAACAAAATAATCTCAAGATTAATTTATTCCAGGCTGTAGTGAATTTTGTCAATTGTCTATTAATGTGTTTAGGTTCAATATATAAAGCTTTATTCTGATTTATTCTTACACTTCCCCTTTTGTGCATTGTGTAAAATGCAATCTATTTTCCATAAGAACCACAGGACCTAAATGTTGTATTTATTCTATTTATAGGATCAAATATCCAATATTGTCAGGACTTCTTACTGTGGTTCTGTTTTTATACAGGCCAGGCTGTTCGGCAGGTGAGGCACGGATCAACAGCTGCTCAGAGCTTCCACACAAAGTATGGCATGGGTGTGCTAGTCAGTGGAACAGCCTTCTGCACCATTGTGTGGGGATATGTAAGTCAGAACGTCCTATAATCGCTATCAAAACATATGCTGAATTTTCTGAACTAAAGTATTTTGATTGTGTTCTGGATTTTTTTTTAACTAAAGAGAATGAAAATAGCAAGGGTGGGAAAGGTTTTAATGCCACCTGTTGTGATAAATTTTTGTCTGAGGATGTTTAATTTTACCCTTAAGTTTTAATTCTCTAATAAACTGCATCTTTTTTTATATCATAATTTAAATTTAAAGTCAGTATTTAGGGTTATCTACCTGATTGACATTACTTCTCTTTTTTTTTTAAACTGTGAAAGATTTGGATTGTATAAACATCTGTCCAGATTATAAGTCAAGAGTTAAGTTACCAGGTTCCACATTATCAGAAAACATAGATTTCTACTTTTGAACAAACTAAAGAAAATGTTTTAAAATATTAGACTACTGTGTTTGACCTTTAGGGGGACAGGAATCAGCATTTCCTCTCCTTACCAAATATTACAAATTAAGGTCACCCTTTGTGTTCTTTCAAAGTTGCAGCCTTTTATGTATGTTGATGGTGGATTTATTTTTTGCTCATTTATTCCACTTTTGTAGTGCATACCTGATCAATTCAATTTCAATTCAGTTTATTCACATCAAGCGGCAGATGGCCGCTCACACTAAGGTTACATGGCTGCTCAACACAAGCTTGTTTTTTTTATGATTGTAACCACTAGAGGCCCCCTAAAGCTTGTTTTCTCCTCATTGGAATTCTCAAATGATGACATTTCTCTTTAGCAACTTATGGCAAGACTATGGGGAAAATATGTTCCTTACTTTAATTAAAAAAGAAAAAAAAACAGTTTCTTTTGAAATATAAAGGACTGTATTATGGTAGTAAAGGATATGCATGGTGTGACTTTGTCATGAAGTGCAATGTCATTGCTTTGGTTTTCAACATACAGGGAGCCGGGTGTATGCTCCTATTTATGGTCATGCTTCAGGAGATTTTTTTTTTCATAAACTTGATGATTTTTAAGGTAATATAAGTAAAGCAGAAACAACTAATATACATTTGTTTTCCATATTTGTGTTGCAGATCAACATATTTCTTTATTTTTTTCATTATAAAATAAGAAAACAGCTTTAGTAATCTTAAAAATATATCTTAAATCAGGAATGTATAAAATGCATTTAAATGTCTAAAAGGTCTAAAAAAAAATGCTGAAACTCAAAAGATGATCTTTTTCAGACTTTAGATTCATTGTGTTTGTGGCATCACTTCAGTAACCTTTATTTTTTGTCATTGTGCAGGTACTAACTCAGACTGGAATCGTCTGGAATCTGTCCCCAGTCAAAAAGGTGATGCCCAAACCATGGAGGGAGGCAGAGGAGTGAGGAGCCAACATGATGAAGCTGGATCCCAATCTGGAAACCTGATTGTACAGATGGATAACCATCATCTGTGTTCAGATAGTGAATTGCTGTGTTTATTCCAACATCCTATTTTGTCCAAATAAAATGATTCCACTGATCTGCTGTTTTGGAGGCTGTTTCCTGAAAAGAACAGAGACTGTCTGCTTTGTTTAAAGACTTGTCTGGAAATTTTTAGATGACTATAGCATAATTTTATTAGATTTTTTAATGTTGGTCCAGAGGATGCGTTGACCTCTAGGAAGGCATTTACTGATTCGATATTGATATGTGAAATCAGATCGATATTAGCCAAAAAAAACATTTCATAAAAGTTATAGTCTTCCTTCAAAGTAAGAAGCATTTTGCTTTATTGCGCTTCTGTTTACAGTTTTTCACCCATAGGCCCAATAAATGGGTCAGTTCTCATACCTGTTGATGATGACGATGGTTCTGTAATATAGTTTGATCCTTTTTTGACACCCCACATTAGAAGATGGTTAATATTACGTATGATATGCGTTTATGTTGTATCGGACTAATATCTGCATCAGTCAATACTCATACCTGTAATCTAAGAGATTAAAAGGTTGCAGGACATTACTACCTTAAGGTTTAACTTTATTAAGATGTTAATTGGCTAAATGCCTGAAACTCCTAATTTAAACAGTTGAATGATATAAAAAAACAAGCCTGTTAATATGCAGAAAAATGATTAAGAAAATTGTTAAACGCCAGAGTTAAACTAAGAAAAACAAATAAGAGGCTCCATGAAGAAAAGCATGACATTATTAGATATAAATCTTCAATATTTTTGTGTTTGCTTATTAAAAAATGTACATTCAGAGATGATCTCTGGAATGAATGACTGGTAAGCTGTATTAAATTAAGATAGGTATTTCTATAATTAAAAGTGTAGCTTTAAAGATTCTAGAAATGTCAAAAAATAATGGCATGTGGGAATGAATTCCTTTTGTGTAATCAGGATTTTACAAAGAGAAACCTGAAGTAAAATGCAGAGGATGTTCATCAGAGATTAACTTAAAATCCAAACCTTTTAGTCCTTTGCATTTTATTTGCAAAGTTTGGCTTATCAGGCTTCTTAGCTCACAGAGTTTTTGCTCTGTTGCATTGAAATTACCTCTGGTAAGGGCGTGCAGGTGGCGCAGTGGTTTGTGCGCACGACCCATGTATGGAGGCCTTAGTCCTCGACGCGGGCGACCCAGGTTCGAATCCGGCTTGTGGTCCTTTC
>JAUZNJ010035316.1:0-12319 GCA_034780135.1 Jordanella pulchra
ATATAATATTCATCTTTATGCAGATTTAGCTTATCAACAAAAATAGTTACGTTTTACTTTTTAACTGAACATGGTAACTCAACAAACCAATGCTAACCCAAATGTATTTGATCATCAGATCATCCTGAGCCTCAAGCCTGAGGGAGACTCAAAACTGACCGAACTGAGAAGAATGAGTCAAAATTTGTCTGAGCAGGAAGACATTTCAGAGCATGAACTGCTGGAGACCCAGAAAGCAATAAAAGACTTAGAGGAGCTTTGGAAGGCCGTCCTGCAGACAGCTGAGAACAACCTCCTTAAAGCTGAGGTGCACTACCGATTGTCCAGAGAGATGGAGGCCTTCCAGAACCAGGCTGACAGCACTAAGATTTGGATTGAAGGCCTGCAGAAAAAAGCTGAGTCTATGAACAATGGTACGCAGGGCAGCAAGGACGAACTGGAGCAAAGAATGGATATTGCACAGGTAAGAAATACGGAACAAATAAAGAAGAGGTTCCTGGAAGGAAACCTGCCTCTTTAAGCATTTCTTTAAACTCTTAATTTTTGAACAAGCATGTTCTTTTAGCCTATAAAAGGAAGACTGTTTAAACAAAGTTTCCCATATCTGGAACTCTGCAGACAGCAATGTCTGTGGTTTTATTCCGATTAGTATTCATCAACACACAATTTGTTTAGGCCATCTTGAATTCCAAGTCAAATGGTGAAAGTCAGGTGATGGAACTGAAGAGGCGAGAACAGACTATCTGTGAGCACACAGACTTGGAGGAAGACAGGAAGGTGGAGGTTCACCTAATCGTCCAGGATGTGGAGATTCGGTGGAGGACAGTACTACAAGTTGCTGAGGAAACTCTGAGGTAAAAAAAACATGTTTTAGATTCACAGTGGTTCGTTCAACCATAGCCTCCTCCTGTACTGATGCATTAACAAAACAGTTGCAGCACAGTCAGTAGTCCTGAAAGCCTTAAAGTAAAATGTTCTCGCTGCATTATTATTGAATAGAAACATCTATAAATGAAATAAGACACAGAGAACCACAGACCTCGATTGACTCTGTATGTTCTGAGTTAGTCTGGTTCCACCTCGCATATTTATTCAAACAGGGAGGCCCTAATTACAATAGAAAAACTCTGAAGGAAATAGGAAAGGAAGGAAGAACACAGCTGCATATCTTCACACGTTTGGTAAACAAGATCTTCTTCATCTCACGACCATCTTGACCCTCTACAAGTTCACCACAAGTTCATCATTGATTAACTGTTAACAAGTTTTTTATCCTGGGATCTTCCTGCCAAGGATCTTCACATCAGAGTCCTAATGTGGTTATCATAACACAGACACACAAAGAATTCTGGTGCATATAGGAGTGAGTTCCTGTAGTTGTCTGGTCATGATGAAGTAACAATGAAAGGATGTGAGGTCTCCTCCTTTCTTCAAGAATATGTATGTATATTAAGAAGTGTATCTACTACAAGTTAAAGTAAAAGCACATATTAACTATCATTTCTAAAAAATCATCTAAGCAAACATTAGATAAAAAAGCTACAATTATTACATTATTCTAACAATTATACTGTATATGATGCTGTTTTTCATGTTTCTGTCTACCACCTGCCACCCAATAGACATTTGCAAGGTGTTATGGAGCGACTGCTCTCATGCAAGTATGCGAAAGACCATGCTGAGGCCCGTCTGGCAGAGATCCAGAAGCAGACATTGAACCTTCGTCAAGTATTCCCCTGGCCAGGCCTGGGAGAGCGAAGGCAGGCCCTGGAGCAGGCCAGGACCCTCTTAGATCAGAGCACAACCTTGGCCCCTGTGCTGTCAGATGTCCGTGCACAGGTAGACACAGAAAAATATTCAGCTAATGAAAACTGTTTCATTTATCAGATGCCAAAACTCTACCTGACTCTTTGTTTAAGGCTGAGGAGCTGTTTAAGATTACAAAGGACCAAAGTTGGACTGACCCTTCTTGGGCAGCCTGGGAGGAGGCCATACCTGCTCTACTAACACAGCTAACTGTGAGTTTGACAAGGGCATGGGAGGAAGGCTGTAGAGGTTAACAGCAAGGAATCTGTATTAGTTAAACAAATATCTGTTTCCAGGATGTGGTAACAAACTTGGAGGAAGGAATTGAAAAGGAGCGACAATGCACTTTGCTTATTGAGCAGCATGGAGCAGCCCAGGACTGGCTGAGGGAGCAGGTCAAAGGCCTGGGACCCCCGCCTGCAGACAGACATGGTCTTCACAATGCCGTCAACACCCTGAAGGTTAAACATATTTCATTTATTTGGTTTGGTTGGAATAATCTGAAACCTTTTTCATCAAGAAATTAATTTAATAGACCTATTTTTTCTCTCAAAAATTATGCTTGGTCTTGGCCACAAGGTTTTACAGTAAAGCAAAAGGGTTTAATTCATGCCTTCTTCGGTGGTTCAGAAGATCTGGGTTTTAGCCCTTTGAGTTTATCCCTGTGTGTTTGTGTTCTTTTCGGAAGTGACCCCCAAGTATATCAATTGTCTTTTCCAACTAAAAAGTGCACTGAAGGTATATACAGTATGAAAACAAGGACAAACAATCCTATTAGCATCATGGGATAAAGGCCCGGTGGTGTGTCCCCAGGATTCCTCCTCAGTGTCCTTCTAGTCTGGCCCACATTGTCTTGTTTTTTTTGTGCGTTTCCAGGCTTTGCTGCAGACAGTGGACAGGGAGCAGAGGGAGATGGTGGAGCTGGATTCTGCCAAAGACTGTTTGCTGAGTCTCTGTACTCCTGGAGGTCAAGATGCCATCACCCTGGAGGTCAGCCACCTCCATGAGCTGTGTGCCAACTCTGAGCAGGAAGTGAGGGAGCGACTTAAGACCTGCAAAAGTCTGTTAGAGGAGATGGACCGTGAGCTGGCCCAGGTGTCCCAGGAGCTAAAGGACAGAGCAGCTGCCCTTCAGTGGGAGCTCCGCTCTCTGGACCAGGCGTTTAGTTACAGTGAACCTCAAAACAACATGGCTCAGCTTCAGCAGCACTGGCAGAGTCTTCAGGTAGAACAAAGACAACAAATTTTCCTCTTCAGTTTTGCCCATGTTAACTGATTGCTTTTTGTTTTCCTGACAGAACTGTGAGGAGTCACTGCTGCACTTGGGGGTCAAAGTTCATGATCTGTACCAAGAAGTGAAGTCAGCAACCTTTATCCATGAGCTGCCTTCAGAAATCATCGGTTTGGTTGCTTCTTTATGCCAGCAACATGCCAGGTACTCTGCTTTACCAGCATCACCTTTTTCTGATGTTGCAGCAGGGCAATCGTGATAAAGCTGTAAAGAGCTCTGATTTGCACCTGTTTGGAATCAGAATAGGGTTAGGTTAAGGTTTCTACCCAGAACTACAGTTGAGTGGCATCTCAAATGGAGAAGAGGAAGGGTATACTGAGAAACGTCATATATGACATGTAAAAAGTGACACATAAACAGGAAAGATTTGTTTAGGGTGGTGGAAGTAGGCTGTAGTACCCAGGGAAAACTTAACCTTACAACCGTATAGTGACTCATTTTAGTTTACCCTTATTATGAACACAGTCTTGAATAAGAAGTCATACTTAGTATATACAGTTGGACATAAAATTATTAAAACCCAAATATATATTTTACATTATTAAAGCAGGCAAAAAAAAAACAACTAACAACACAGGAAGACTTTTATTGGTTCAAGAAAATATTGATTAAAATTACTGGATTCTAATTCAACACTAAATGCAAAATAGAATAGAATAGAATAGAGCTTGTCACACTGTAGAACTAAATCCGAAGAGTCATCCTTGGAGCAGAAGTCAAAGGAGTGATTTAGTTCCTTCTCTAGCATAACAAACTTGGTCAAAGGTTTCGACCCAGTATTTGATCAGTTCTAGCTAATCTACTACTTATTCTGTTTTGACAGATAGTTTTAGTTGCTCTGCTGTACTTCTTTGTTTCAGTAAATTGTTCTGTTTTACTTTAGGCCAGAAATATGCCTCAAGGGTTCATGATATCTACTAGTTACTCAGAAGCCCAAATATTCATTTGCATTAGTTATGTGTTATTATTTGAGCCTGCTTTCTTTCTCTGAGATACATTTACACATATTTATTTATATTTGAAAAGTAGCACTGATAATACATTGACATTTCCCTGCATTTACAGTCTAGAGTGTAGGCTCAGTGACCACCAGGGGGCCTGCTCCACCAACACAGCTCATTATCTGAAGGATTGTATTTCTGCTATGCAGCACTGGAGCTACAGCAACCCTTCAGGCTCAGTTTCTGCTGTACAGGTTTAAATCTTTCTTTGTCAAGCATAACCAATATTCTGCTATAAAGTAACAGCTTGATTCTGCTTCCTTGTTTGTGCTGTCATGTACAGTAGCATGTAAGACACATCCAGAAATTTGTGAATAAAATTACAAATGTTTTTTGTTTTTCTTTAAGGTTATTTTAGAAGAAGGTGAAAAGCTGCAAAACAATCTGCAAGATGCACTTTCTCATCAACAGTTTCTTACAGCCTGCCTGACACCAGACTTGTTTGAGAAATTTAAGAAAGAGTGCTTAGAGACACTCGGGAAAGTAGAAATGCACAAGGCCTCGCTAAGTGAGAGCTTCAAGGTAATGATCTTAATGATATTTGAGATCACTATTTCATAGGACACCAAGCTACACTTTATGATGCAACATGATTTGTTTCTTTCCCTAAATAGAAATTAAATTATCATAAGAACATATTTTAAATAACTATTTTCTCTTTTTTATTGGAGGACCTTGAACAGAAGGGCAAACAGCTGCCTGATGCTTCGACCTCAGATGTAAAGCTGGTGGAGACAAAAACTACTATTGTGGCACCACCACGAAAGAACAAGCGTCCCTGTGAGAAACAGAGTGCTTCCTTGGCAGAAAAATCTGAAAAATTGACAGTTGAGGAAATACAGATAACAGTGCAAACATGTGAACCCAGTTTGAAACCAGTCATGGAGGTCTTAAAACTTTCCACTTGTGGAGAGCCTTCACCACTACCACCCAGAAGAAAATCAAAGAGTTTAGATACTGTAAAGGAATCTGGTCCTAAAAAGGTGGAATCTGAACCGAAGAAAGCTGCAACAACTCACAGCACTGATATCGCATTGAGTGAGCCTGAGACCAAACCAGAAGCAAATAGCATTGAGGCCAGAAAACCAACAACACCCTCAAAGACAGATGATACTAAATCTAAACCAGATCAGGAAAGTATTGGGAATGTGCCATCTGATGTTACTATTGTGGAGGAAAATGCAGGTGTTTTGTATGATACACAGTTTGTTCAAGACCACACTGATCCGTCTCTTATAGGACAAAAAGAATTTTTGCCTCCCAAACGGAAACCAAAGAGTCCAGAATGCATTCCCAAATATCCGAAACAACAAAATGAGACCAGTAATGAGGAAGAATCCAAACTAGTACCAGTCAGAAGAAAGTCAAAGTCTGCCATCCCACTTACAGCTTCTCTACAAACTGCTACTGATAGCAGTAGTACAGTGTCTGAACCTGAAGATAATAAGACAACACCTGTCACCTTGAAATCTTCAGAAGCTGATGTTGAAACAGAGATAAAAATAACGAAGGCAGAGACAGATAAACCTTCTCCAACCAAAGGAAGATCAAAAAGTCAAAATATGCTAATCAGATATAACAATGAAACACAGACAAAAAACCAACCTGGGCCATGTGTTAGTAGTCCTTTACAGAGTTTTGAAGAGCAAGTACAAAATGTTGCTGAAAAAACTGCAGTCATACCAAGTTGTCAAATTTCAAGTAGCCTTGAAGTTCCAGCAGCCCCTGAACCAGTTTACTCTGCTTGTAGAATGCCAGTTGTGGACCCTGAGGAGTTCCACCATGAATCCCTTAAGTACTCTGCCACAGAAACCTTTACAGTACAAAATGAAAGTGTTTTTCTGCCACCCAAAAGAAAGTCAAAGAAAACAGAACCTTTTCTTGTACAACCTCTTAAGACAGGGGATGAGCCTGGAGGCCATAAACCTTTTCGGGTTGAACAAAATAAGAACACGTCGGCTCTAGAGTCTTCAACTTCAGAAGATCACATAGGATTAACTGAACCTTGCCAGATGGAAAAAGGAAAACCTTCACCAGCCAAAATGACCTCAGGAATCCTGGAACCATTGCAAGACCCCTGTGCTTCAGAAGGAACAGAAATAGTCATTTTAGCAGAAACAGTTCAGAGAAAAAATCCAAGTAGTGACCTTTCAGCATCTGTCCAGCGTGTCACTGTGGAAACTTGTCTGGAGTACAATGAAACCAAGGAGGTACATGAATGTGTAGGAACTACTGATCAGGAAAAGCATGGGCTCCCCCCAATCACAAGTTCAAATAGCCCTGTAATTTGTCCAGAAAATGTAAACAAAGAAGAGACAATGGGAATGCTAAATGGTCAGATAACAAACAGTGCAGATGTGTTACAAACCCATTTACCAGGTTCTGACAGTCTGCTTCTTCAAGACCAACAGCTGGCCACAGCATCAACTGAAACAACTTTTTTACTTTTGCATGAGACCATGGAGGAATCCAAATCTTCAAGTTTTATTGAGCAGTTAGGGATTGTTGTTCCAAACAAGGCTGACATTACATTAGCTATTCTCACAGAATATGATAAAAAGGAAACTCAAAGTGAAGGGCCGGTTTTAGTAGATGAAAGACAGGCTAAAATAGTTCTACCAGAATGCACTGAACCCTTAGTAAACAAAGAAAAGTCAAAGTGTCCAAATCTTTCTGTAGAAAATCTGAATAATGATAAAATTCTAACAGATGATGACTGTGATAATGAAAGTTCACTCCCACCTTCCACAGAGGAAACATATTTTATTTCGTTATCAACTGACCCCGGCCAAACAAGGAAAGATCCAGAAAGAGATGAGCCCTCAGCAGGTCTAGAGTCACAATGTGCTCCTGAAACAAACACCAATATAGTCACTAATCATTCTACAAAAGAGCAAGACAGTGCTAAACCTACCACAGATATGAAGATCCTTACAACAAAGACAGAAGATGATGACATGCAAAATAAAATTGCTACAGAAGATCTGAACCCTGAAGATAAAAATATTTTCCAAGATCAGAATCAACAAGAAATGCCTACGGTTGTACCTCAACACCTGGAGGCAGAATTTGCAGCCTTCTCAATATTACCCTACAAAACTTCTGAACCAGGATTACAGATGTTTGCTTCTTGGCAAACAGTTGCACAATGTTCAGAAGGAGACTTGGACAGTGCTTTCAAAGAGCAGATTTCTACTTGCCCTGACGCTAATAATAGTTCAACTTTAAATTCAGATACGATGGCTGATTGGACTGATGGTCCAATCACCTCAATAGGTGAAAAAAGTGAAATTCAAATCTTTAAAGACCAGGCCCCACAAATGAAGAAAGTTGCCACAATCCCTCTTGACTCAAGCGAAAGATCTATGGAAAAAAACGATTCTCTTCCCTGTGATGTGGAAAAGTCTTTAGGCTCTGATGCTAAAGAGCTTGAGGCAGATATTTCAGTCAGTTCTGTGATTCCATATCAGAAGTCTGAGCATGGAACAGAAGAGTCTACAGAACGCATGTTTAATCAGTGTTTAAAAAGAGACTTGGAAGCGGGTCCCAGGGAGCAGCTTTCTACTCCCTCTGACTCCATTGATGGTTCAAAGGCTTTGCACCAAGAGAAAATGGTTGACTGGACTAGTAGTCTGGTGACAAAGGAAACAGAAAAAGAGCCAGACACAGCAAGAGCATATTTAACTCAACAATCAGGTACATCAACTACTGATCAGGAGAGTTATAATGCATTTGCAGCAACAACATCAAAAAGTCCAATAGCTGCCATGGTACCTTCTGACAAGACAGAAATGGAGCTTAAAGCATCACAGAGTCAGATAACAGAAGACACTGTTAAGTTGAGAGGTTTTACAGAGCCACCAGGACTCACAACTTCAGTGTTAAATGACTCAATTCTAGACACATTTGTGTCAATAAATCCAACCAAATGTGATGAAACTGAAATACTAAGTCAGAGTGGAGAAGCAACCTTTTCAGCACAGGAAGACCAAATACAACCTGCTACTGCTACAGTGGAACTAAAACCCAATGTATTTACCAAACAAGATTCAGAAAATACTGAAGACAAACATAGAATGAAAGTGTTCATGGCTCACCAAGTAATCACAGCAAAGACAGAGAATAACAATACAGACAATCAAACTGTTGTAGAACAATTCACTGAATTAGACAAGGAAAATGAAATCAAAATGTCTGAAGATCATGCTCCAGGATTAAAAAAAGTTGTCACAATCATTCTTGATATAAGTGAAGCACCTCTGGATTCTCTTTCCTATAATGTGGAAACTTCTACCTTAGGCACTGATGCTAAAAAGCCTGAGACAGATATTTCAGTCAGTTCTTTGATGCCATATCAGAAGTCTAAGCTTGAATCAATAGGGTCTCAAGAACAAATGATTACCCAGGATTCAGAAAGAGACGTGGATGCCTCTTCGAAGGAGCAGCTTTCTACTCCCTCTGACTCCATTAATGGTTCTGAAGCTTTACACACAGAGACTATGGTTAATTGGACCAGTTGTCTGGAGACAACTGAATCAGGAAAGGAGCCTGACACAGCAAGAGCCTCTTTTGCTGAACAATCAGCTACAACAACTACTGATCAGGAGAAATATAACTTGTTTAAAGCAAAAGCATCAACAAGTACCAAAGTTGCCCCAGTATCTTCTGCTGCTGAGGTGATAGATTTTAGAGAACAACCAATACTCACAGCTTCAGTGGTAAATGAGCCAAGTCCAGACACCTTTGTTTCAATGAATCTAACCAAATGTGATAAAACTGAAAAATCAAGTCAAATTGGAGATGCAACTCTTGCTGTGGAGGAGCTAAAACCTAATGTATCAGCCAATCAAGGCTCAGAAAGTCCTGAGGACTTAGATGGAATTAAAGCATCCATGGCTAGTGAAGTACTCACAGCAAAGATAGAGAATGACAGTTCAGGCAATCACATTTCCGTAAAACAATTTAGTGAACTAGGTACAGAAAATGAAATAATAACCCTCGAAGATCAGGCTCTACAAACAAATAAAGTTGCCACCATCATTCTCGATGTAAGTAAAGCATCTATAGATGAAGCAGATTCTGATTCTTATAATGTGGAAACCTCTACCTTAGGCTTTGATGCTAAAGAGCCTGAGACAAATATTTCAGTCAGTTATTTGATGCCATATCAGGAGTTTGAGTTTGGACCAAGACAGTCTCAAGAACAAATGGTTACCCAGGGTTCAAAAAGAGACATGGATGCTGCTTCCAAAGAGAAGCTTTCTACTCCCTTTGACTACACTGATAGTTCGAAAGCTTTACACACAGAGACCATCGTTGACTGGACTAGTGATCTGGAGACAACTGAAACAGAGGAGCCCGACACAGCTAGAGCCTGTTTTACTCACCAATCAAGTGAATTAAGTACTAATCAGGAAAGTTGTTGTAGATTTACAGCAATAACATCAACAGGTCCCATACTTGCCCCATTGCCTTCTGACATGGAGGAAATACTGGATATTCAAGCATCAGATAGACAGTTTGCAGAGAATACTGTTGAGGTGATAGATTTTGGAGAGCAACCAGGCCTTACCACCATTCCATACAAGGAGTCTGAGCATACACCCAGAGACTCCCCACAAACAAATTCTCTTTGTCCAGAAAGACAACTAGAAACTACTTCCAAAGTACAGCTTTCCTCTTCGACTTACTCTACAGCTGCTCCCACATTAACTGATTACATTGAGAATTTATGGAAAAACACAGAAGAAATCAAGAAGAGATATTTAATTCTTGATGTGTCTGATACGGCAGTCAGTCAGACATGTGAAATAGAACTAAAGCAGCTAGAAAGAGAGGCTGAAGGCAAAAACGATTCCACTAGCTTAAACTCTACTGATTGTAATATTGCTTTGTCTTTAGAGGGAAAGGCAGAACTCACAGAAACAAACTCCAGTAAGAAAGACTATGTAAAATTAAATGAAACTGTGAGCGAGCAAAATGAGTCTGAGCAGGAAAAATCCCAGGGTAAATCTAAAGAGCGTGGGAAAAGTGATGCACATCAAGAGATCAGTGAGGCAACATCTGCTCAAAATGAATCTGTGTGCATTCTACACCTGGATATCACCACCAGTCCCAAAGTCATCGACAATCCATGTCTCACAGGAGATAAGCCAACTAAGGAGTCTGCAGAAGTAAATAGGCAGGAAGATATTAATGAAAAGATTTCAGCTGAGATCAAGCCCTTTGGGTCTGAAGAGGTGTCGGAACACAGGACAGAAGTAATTGATATAAGCTATTTAGAGCAAGACGAGGCCAAAATGGAAAACAAGCACGGTATTCCAGATGAACATCCCATTCCTCTGACATCTTTGGTTGATTCAAAATCTGTCAAAATCTTGGAAAATTCTCATTTGCTGACTGAAGTTCATATTTTACAGCTAGATATACAGAGTTGTCCAGAAGACAGTGAAGCCACCTTAACCCGAGAAGAAAAAGAGATTCTAATAGATATTGTCCAAACACCTACTCAGGCTGAAGAAATTTTAGTTAACCCAGAGGACGCTGCCAATGAGATGAGTGAGACCAAAATTACACAGAGTTGCACCCAAAATATAGGTGATGTTTCACAAGGTAGTTCTGTTCAACTCACTTCTTTTGTTTATGAATCAATACCACCACATGAGACTAAAGTCATTGAAATAAGCTTGGCTAACAAACAGATAAATTCAAGCAACAGTGAGACAAAGATCGAACTTTTGACAACAGAACAACAAAGACCTGGGCTTGGCAAACAACATGATGTAATGAAAAAACATCTTGAAATGACAACACAAGAAAGTTTTGTTGAAAACTCAGAGGAGGTGAGAAAAACTCACATGGAATCCAAAGAACAAATAACTTCCCAAACCAGTGATCAGGAGCATGAGAACATGAGAAGATGGCAGTTACAACCAACTTCCTCCATGTTGAAAGATAATGTGTCTCAGAGTGACTCCACGCCACATAGATTTGCACCATTCCAATCATGTGATGCAGACACGGTACTTGAAGACAGAATGGCCATGGAGCAACATTTCCTTAAACCACAAGAAGTGAGTACACAAAAGACCTTTCAAAAACTATACAAGAGAGACTTGTAGATTTCCCCCCAAATCTGAATGAATGTTCTGTTGCAAAGAAAGGGTTTCTGATCAGAGTTTCTGATATTAGACCTAGATATTGAGATGCAAAAAACCACCTCATTGGTTATAATAGGACCGTGCCACTCACTAATCCAAATGACACAAGTATTCAGAGCATATCTTTGGATATTTACCACAAAGGGTTTACAGTGGTAGAAACAGATCCAGGACAACAGGGTCAGCAAAATCTGTTGAAGCTGTGATATTTGAAAAAGATAGAATGGAACAAAGGCAAGATGACATTCATTCAGTCTTTCAAAGTTGCATCGCCTGCAGTTCAGGACCACAGTATTACAGAACAGCCCTCCAAACCATTAATATATGACACTGATGTTACACCAAAGACTTTTTATGGGACACTTGCTGAAAATAAAGAAATCCTAGTCAGTCTGTTTAAAGTTCAAAGTTTAGACACCAAGACATATCTAGAGATGGAACCAAGTATAAAGTCTGTGAAGGAGCACAAAGATAAAGTAGTGGCAACTGTTAAGCCTGATAGGTCACCATTTAGGAGGATTAAAGAAGCTGCTCAGGAAACCTTTACCTCGTCCGAGTCTGAACCCAGTCTGGTTCATATGGGCCAAATGGATGAACATTCAACAGATGCAGAGGAAGAAATTGATAAAGTTGTGAGAGAGCCAGTCACTGCAGAGCTACCACTCCAAACTAATGCTGATAAAGTAAAACCTCTGAATGAAAAGTCAAGGCTAAGTCATTCTACTATTCTGATGAGCTTTGTGTATTTAAATAAACATAGCACAAATCTTTATTTTATATAATTGAAACATGATTTATTATGTTAAGAAGGAAATAACATCACCTAAGTGAGCTTCTTGGTAGGCTTTATTTTTCCTTCACCAGACTACAAAGATTTTTGCATTGAATTATAAAAACTACAACGCTAAGTTGGGAGGAACCAATAGACTGAGGTAATGATAACCTCAACTGGTTAATTTCATCAGGATTTGTAGACAGATATAGCATCATCTGCATAGCAGTGGAAATTAATCCCATGCTGCCTAATAATTCTACCAATTGGGAGCATATATATAGTAAAGA
>JAUZNJ010035317.1:0-12318 GCA_034780135.1 Jordanella pulchra
CTGGTTTTCTGTTTTGTCCTTTGCAATTAAAATATTTATGTTGAAATGGTAATTGTCTTTGTTAAATTACTTTGGACATCAAATTGAAAGATACTGCTGATTTAGGTTTTGAACATTTCCATTTATTTCCAAAGATATTCACTCAGCTATGCGAAACATGAAGGGTGCCAATAATGGTGAGCAGGACTGTACCTTTCAGCTACTGCGTTTGGCCTGTTATTCAGCAGGAATCTGCAACCTGCAGCCGCAGGATCATGAATGGCTACTTGGACCTTCAACAATGACTCTTAGTAACTCCTTCTAAAAACGATAAAGAACTGTCTGATGTTTTTTTATACAGATATGATAAATATCTAGGGAAACTAGACCTCTAAACTATTGTTTTCTTGCAGACTGAACCACTTCAACTCTCTGTACTTGCTGTTCGAATATATGACACCAGGGTTGACTTCTCTAAACTATCTTCCTGTGACTTACAGGATCTAATTTTAAATCATACTTTCTGTTTTTTAATCCGTCAATGGCTGAGTCCCTTCTCACTTATCTGAGCTACAACATATTTATTGTTCAGCAAGAAACACGAGGTCCAGTTCACAAATGATGCTCTCCAACTTAAATCCCTACAGGTGGCAGGTCCCAGACTGGAATAGTTTCTACAAAAACACAGAAACATTATAAATCTCCACTGATTTTTTTTTTTTAAATTACTTTTAAAACAAGTTAAACAAAAAATTCTTCATGATTTTTCTATTTATTTTAATTGGCTCACTGGTATTGATTTTTATGTCTCTTTATAATTATGATCAGTGTCGTGATTTTTATTCCTTTTAGTTGGAAAAGTGCTTTGAGGAGGATGACTTCTTAGTTATGTGGATAGTAAATAAACTTAACCTTGATAGATTTATAGTTGTATCATCTTATTTCCATTTCTTGGATTAACAGTAAAACTAATTACACACAGGTAGACTTTTTTTTTAATTACAAAAATAGGTGCAATCTATTGTCCAGTTGTTGGTATAGATAATTGGTTTGGGAATAAATAGAATGAATAAAATACACAGCATTGTTTTTAGAGGTTTTTATTTGAAGGCATCCCAACCTCCATTCTTGCTTGGTCATAAATTTGTATTTCATGCAACACTTCTTTGCTAAGCGAAGAGATAACGATGAAAGGAGCACATGGGGAGAAAAGGCTCTTTTAAACAATCACATTTTTTCATAGTTTGAAAGTTGAAAATTAAACAAATTTCTTTAAAAATGAATAAATAATTTTGGCACATTTTGTGGCACTGTGGCCGATTCCCAGCCTTTGGTCTTTCTGCATGAAAGTTTCATGTTCTCCTCATGTATGCTCAGCTGTTTCTGGGTACTCCAACTTCCTCCCACAGTTGAAAAAATGGACTGTTAGGTTGATTGAGTCTCTAAATTGCTCTTAAGTGTGAGTGTGTGCTGAGTTGTGGTGATGGACTAGTTCATTTGTTTGTTTATTTTTAAATGAAACAGAATTTTAAACAATTTGTGGTTCTGCTCATTTTTCTTAGCTGTTAAAACAGCTTTCAGTACTTTCTCTTATCTTTTACTGTCAGGTTTAAGAGAAAACAGCACAAAAGTTAACCAAAGCTGATAGCTAAACTATTTCCCTGACGAGAAGCTTCCATTGAACAGAATAAAAAGAAAAGTTGGAAGGATGCAATTTAACCTTGACAGACCTAATATAGAGAAAAGTTAATGAATTAATCTATTCATATCAAATCCCTTTAATGAGCTTTTTCTGCTTTTGAAGCCAGCACCTTAACTTCAAGGTTTCATTCAGAACTACTAAGTGATCAGATAACTGATAGAAAACGACTATAGTGAACAATGAGGTATTGCTCTCAGCTACTTTGAGAACCTAAAACAGTCTCATAAGGTGAGTCGGTGGTAGAAGCAGGCAGCATCAAGTCAAGTTTAACACTATGTTCAAGAGCAGGACTGACAAAAAGCTTTACATGTTAATTTAATTATGTGTACACTGTGCATTTATTGTTTTCAACACATATGTAGTAAAAGGGATAATAAAAGAAACTTTAATTGAAATCTCTGCTAACAAACTTTCTAATTATACGTGTTTTCCATAACCTGCTGTCATTCCATCCAATTTCAATTTTTTTAATACTTTTTTTAAATAAACAGCTTTAGCATTAAAGTAAGCGATATAGACAGAGATTTAGTGGAACATGAACACCAGTGATGGTTTAAAAGACACGTTTACAGCTTAGTTTGTGTGTTTACTGAGAACAATGAGGTGGAATTCAGTGTTCTGATGCGTCGTGACCAGGTTTTTATTTACCCCTGACATGAGGTGTCGCTGTTGTTTATTGATTTATTCATTCATAGTGATCAAATGGGAATTAAAGCAGTGCTCCGAGTGTCGATAGTAATGTTATTATTGGATAGTTAGAGTCAAAGCTGGACTGAGACTGCAGAAGTGCTACATGTGCATATGAGAAAAAATACAGAACTTATGTCTTGACATAATGTTTAATCCTTACCTAAAAAAGGTCACTGATGCTGTAACCTGCCCATTTTTCATTTGTCTGATAATGCTTGGATGTGTCATTCAATTAACCGAGATGATTTCATTTCTGTGTTTAAAGTAACACAAAAACTGTTGGCCCTCATATCCGATTTATTTACAAAAGGCAAAAAAATTGCTGTAAAAACATAAAAAAATAATAAATAAATGCACCCCAAGATTTGACATAAAAAACTTTTTATTTCTTTTATATGCTGCGTACACTGCATGTGAATGTGGGTACCTTGAGTCCTTCAGTCGGTGAGCAGCTTATCAAGAACAGGTTGTTTCTGTGTGTGTCTGTGGGCGTCCAGGGCCACGGCCCCTCACTAAGCTCGTCCAGCTTCCACCAGCAGAGCGCCACGTCCTGGAGACGGCTGACAGTGACACGTCTGTGAAGCCTTCGACTCGGCCCGCCCACCTCTGCATACACGACCTGAAAACAGAAACACATCGATGCAAAAAGCTCACCGACTGCACCGAGAAAAGGGGTCAAGAAGCCTGCGGAATAAAAACAAATCTTGAGGGGAAGTCATTAGTGATTAATCCATTTTGATTCAAGTTCCTGGTCTGCTGTTTCATCACCTCGGGGCTCTGACACCTCCTCAGCCCCAGATGCACCTCTTGTCCTTCCCCCATTCTGTTTCTGTTGATGTCTAAGGTTGTGTTTTATCTTCCATTATTAATGTCTGTGTGGGCTTGTTGTTTTAGCCATGTGCATATTTTTTAGGAAGGTCCGCCACGCTCTACGGGCCACAACAAAGAGACGCACAGTAATGAGCTCTCGTGGCGCTTGAGGAGGCGGGGGGGATGTTAGTACAGACTCACAAAGACACACATAAGTTTGCGCATGTATATTTAGAAAAATGCAAATAGAAGTAAAATTAGAAGTGTGTTTAGAAAATACTTTCCTAGATGCACACACTATTATTACGTAATTGCAAAGGTTTAAACTTTAACCCAGTCTTTGAACCAGACCAAAGCACTGACAGCATCACAGGCGAGCGACCATTCATGCAAACCTTTCACAAAAATCTAACTCCAGTCACAGTCATTATCAGAATAAAGCAAAGTCTGTAGCTTAAAAGGCACCTATCTCCCTCATGGTTCAGTACAGCAGAGGTCAGAGGAAAGAGAGAGGAAGAAGTACGGGCGAAGAACTGGACACTGGACAACATGTTCTAGCTGATTCTATTACAATAAAAACATATCAAAAGATATAAATATTTATCATTGGCTCATTTTTGTAACCTTTTTTATTCTCATCATTTTCACTTTTATTATCTGAGGCAACTTTTCCATTTGTGGTAGAAACACTGATCCTGCTTGAACCGCCACCCTCACTTCGCTATGCTGGAGGGGGTTTACACGCCCCTGGTACGGTCTACCAAGGCAAACGGGCTTTACGTTATGGGTCAGGCAAAAAGCCACTGGAAAAGCCCTTATGATGGCCAAGAAATGACAGGAAGCAATGTTGCCTGATACTACAGTGCTCGGACCTCGTCCTGGAACAAGGCCTGGGTTTGGGGTTTGTCTGCAGCATCTGACGGTCATGTTCCTACTCATGGGATCCAACAAACCAATCCAATCCAATAATTGTGAACTGGTGGAAAGAATACTGGGCAGTAGTCAGAAGTGGTGGCCTCAGCAATATTGTCCACAAACCTTTTGCAGGGGGCTAGGTGCTCTGCTAGAGATGAGGTAAGGAGGTGCTGCCATCAGGGAGAGGCTCAGAGTAGAGTCGCTTCTCCTCCACATCGATAGGAGTCAGCTAAGTTGGGTCAGTTCACAACTACGGGATTAATGATGCATTTCCACTGGCTGCGTTTTTACAAAGGACATTCGTTTAAATTGTGTAACTAGCATTGACAAAAAAGAAACTTCTCTTTGTCTGAGACCTAAATATGAAAATCCTTACTGTAAATGCTAGATTTATTTAAAGGCAGCACACTTTGACCAATTTTCTATGTAAAAGATAGGCTGAAGTCTCAGAAAGATGAAGCAACAACTTTGCAGTAATTGATTCAGCCTTCCTGTTAGTTGATTAAAGTCTTGCTCTCTCACAGCCTAAAAATGTTAAACATTCCACAGAAAATACAGTTTCCTTTTAACTAACGTCTTTGTCTTTCCTCCAGCTTGATTTCAAACAACTCGCTGATTGACCGGATAGTCTTCTCTCAGTAGCAGTGTCTTCACTGAAGAGTGGTAAACTGCTGGCACTCCGTATGGCACGATCACTGATGGAAAATGATCATGTTTTTGATACATTTTTTTGGTACATCTCCAGGAAGAATGAAGAGTTTTCATGACAAATAGAGAGGAGATCGTATTTGAACAGATGGATAAGGACAATTGAAGTTTGGAGATGGCAGCAAATAAAAAAATAGTTTTGAATAATGGTAAGAAAACACAAAGAGGAAAGGGATGTTGAATAGATTTTATTTTGTAGATTTATGGGAGATTTTTTTTTCTCCAAGACAAATGTTTCTTTTAATATTAAAGTAGCCCCTAAGACTCATTCTGTCGGGAGGAGAAATATGGGAATATCTCTTTACAAATTAATGTATCAACACAGAAAATGATATAAAAGCCTAACAACCTGCAGGAACTCTGTGTTGTACGAGTAGAGAAGATTTGAGATTCAGTGGTCCGTGTCTGCCCTCCTTGCTCCCTGAGGGGGCAGAATTTTCCTTGGACACAAAATATGCCTACAAATGATAGAAGTACATGTGATGATAAAGGGAACAAAGAGTTTTTCCCAAACAGCTGAACTGGAGATCACTGACAGATTAGAAATGAAAAAGGAGAAGAAAAAAACCCTAAAAATCACCGGGCTAATAACACACTCTATCTCTACCACCCGTATGCCCCCTCCACCCCTACCCATCTCCTTGCTCTTCAATTTTTTTTTTTTATTCTGCTGGCGTTTGCTGGTCAGCAATACTCAAAAACCACTTTCGGTGGGCCGGATTAGTTTAGCCCCCCTCCCACCTAAAACCCCCCCCCCCCCCCACCCTTCCAGCTTAGCCCACTGGACCAGGGCAATGTGTCCGTGTTTGTGCATGTGTGTATTTGTAGTTGGAGGGTGCTGACGTGTGTATGCTGCAGGTTACATGCATGAATGTGCATGTACACTGACAGTGGTGCACGGGGTGTGCAGAATGGAGTGGTGCTGGTGATGAAGGTGGTGCCTTATCAGGACTCTGCTTCTGGAAACAGACGCTTGGCGGGAACGATTGCATTGACGCACACACACCATCATGAACGCACACATACACAAACACACACACACACGGACACTTTCAAATAAAAAGGGCCTGGCAGTAATGTGATAATGCCTGGTTTAGCTGTGAGGAGCTACAGAGGAAGGAGGCTGTTTTTAGGGGAGGGGGGGTGCTTCTGATCAGATCGATTACCAGCATCTATTAAAACATATCCAGACCAGAAGGAAATTCATAGATGAGAAAATTTAGGGCATGTCAACATGAAACTGTTAACCAAACATATTATATCAGTTCTGGTCTCATAATGATTGTTCTACCAACCTGCTTACAGGGAGAAATGACTACTTACAAATCCTACATCCAAACAAACGGCTTCTCTATTAAACAAATGAGGGTAGAGCCTTATACTATGACTGGAGGTGACCAGCTTAGTGGGCTTTCAAAATACAGAAGCTTCCCAGTAACTACTGATTTTAAAAGGATAGGAAACAACTTATATTTTCATTTTCATTAAATTCACGTTTTTTTAGTTATAAGAAATGATCAACCAAGAACTGAGTGTTTAAAGGGAATATTTTAGCGTCTGAGATGCACATTAAAGAGCAATCACAGCCATGTCTAATTAATCACAACAGCTTCACAAGCAAATCATTACAAATACCTCCGTTCGGATGCTCTTGTTTCAAAAAAGTAGTGATGGGTACTAAAGTCGGCACTTTTACTGGCCGAATTCCCTTTGTACAGCAAAGTACCCATTCATTTAAAATCAAACTTGTTTTGGTACCTAAACACATCACATCACAATTTTCCATGGTGGACATGAAGGGAGTATCACTCACATAAGAGCACGATGATGTCAGAAGCAGCTGCAACAGTACACCAAACAAGCATGGCTAACAAATAGAGCTTTTAAGGAGGGTATAATTCAACAAAATGCAGCGTAGATTACTCTCACTGCAATATTTGTGACACAAAATACAAAACAAACTGCAGCAATACTTCAAATCTGAGAAAGCATTTGGTCAAAGGCAAGATTTTTCACAAGGCTGATGTTTAAATGCCTTCGATCCGCAGTTAAAACGCCTGTGTTCAACATGGTGAGCATATGTTAGTGGTTGGTCATCTGCAGCCAGCAACATGATCATTTGCCCATTTACTTACACATCCATCAACTTAGCAGCCAGATCTGAACACCTTGGCAGCTTCAGTGAACACCAACCTTTATACTGTATTCCAAGTGCTGTTCTAATCTTACGCTTCTTAGAATCAAATCATACTGAATCTTGACTTTTCTTCATGGTTTTCACACTTTGTTGGACAGTGTTAAATGGTTTAGCTGCAGCAGGCTGCTTCCTTGTTTACACCCTGCACACATTGCAGTACAGTACCTCTGTTGTTATAGTAAATATACACAAAGGGCAACAAACTGAACAAAATAAAAGCATAAAACCCCAAGGTAACAAATAAAACACCAGCAAGACGTGGTAATCTTTCAGAAAAACTTTGTTACTGGCATATAAATAAAAATAAATTCAAATAAAATGACATTTAAATTACCATCATTTATGAGACTAGATTTGTTAAAATGGTCATCATAATTCGTTTATCAAAAGAGGCCAACTTAATGTGTCATTGATCCAAGAGAAAATGTTACCGTTGATGGACATCAGGTGGGATGAACAGAAAAAAGAAAAAACAAAAACTGTCCCAGGGACACAGAACAACAACATAACATTTTTCTTTTGTGTCTCATTTCTGTTGTGATGCTTCCGTCTCTTTTGGCCACAAAATTCAACCTGGAAACAGACAAACACACATCAATGGAATCTACTGTACCTTAATCTCAGAAGGTGAGAGTTTGTCTGTTCGCCTGCCAGTCTCCAGGGAATCCTGGCTCTTCCTGTTCAGGTACACTGCAGCGACCTGGCCCTCCTCCAGGAAGGACAGCAATATCAGCCGGTCGCTCAGCACCGCTGGAAATGACATCATCACACTTTATATTACAATGCCAAACGAAAAAAAAGAAGACAGCAGCTTCACACAGTGACCCTTAAAGAAGCTACTGTATTCTATTCTCATCGGTCAGTTACTAAGCATTAAAGAAGTATTTTACATTAAATGGTTGAAATATTAAGATCCTGAAATCAATTGAAAAATTCGCTTTTCTTAACACTGTAAGATTTTATTGCCTACTATTGCTTGAGTCAGCCCGTTCCTATACATACTTTGTAGAAGTCTTTTCAGGGATAGTTAAATGTCTTTCAGGTTATGTCTTTGACAGATTTCCACAACTAAAGACGGACTTATTTCCCAATTCTTCTTTGTAAAGTTGCTAAACCTCAGTCAGTCTGGATCGTAACAATTAATTTTGAAGTTAGGGCAAAGGTTATATATTAAATCTAGGTCTGGACTTTGGGCCGTTATATCTCGGAAACTAGTTTAATCAGAATTATTCCATTGTATGGTAGCTCTAATCGTATATCTACTGTAGTCTGTTATTTAAAGAACAACTGGTGTTAAAATCTATTTACGCATCCTCCCATCAGCTCTGACCAGCTTTCCTGTCCCTGCTGGAGAAAATCTTCCCCGCAGCATTACAAGGCCACCACTGTGCAGCAGTCAGCATCAAAGGTACATAAGCCAAGTTATTTGACATATATGTTTGTAACTCACTCTGGTTGCATCCAGTTTTTATGAGAAATTTGCAGGTGTAGTATTCGTTTTGTTGTCTTTGAAGCTTTGTACTTATAACTACATCATGTGAGCGGGATTACATCGTTGCGTATACATACAAATTGGTCAACAAGCCAAAGCAATTGGGTGACAAGTGATTGTGGAACGCCCAGCGTAGTTGTGAAGAGTAAAAAGACACAAGAAGATGTTTGATTGCAAGAAGGATAAAACTTGAGTTGTGCTGGGAAAACAGCATGACACTTGGAGTACACAGCAAAGTTGATAGACATGTGAGTACACATCCTTGGTAGAAGCGCTACTGGTGTTAGCATTGCTCCTAAGCAATATCCTCTGAGCCATCTGTTTTCCGATAGGTACTACAGCAAAGTTTGACTTTTTCAGTAGCTGTGTCAATGGCTGCCATCTGGGTTTCGGGTAAATCAGCAGTACTGACAGTGGATGGCGCCACGTGTGCTCATCGGGCCTGGTGCTGAAGTTCTATTTAGTCTCAAAAAGGATGATCTGAACACTATCAGGCTGGATGCCTGGAGTATGTAGCCTTATTTAATCACAATCCATTTTACAGACATATATGGTGTGACTAGTTTTCTGACACACACCACATGAACCAAATAGTAGGATTTTTGTCTCATCTGAGCAGGCAACCATCTTCTGTTGGACCTTGGTTTCCTGTAACCGATGGCTTTTTTCTTGCTGCTCTTTCATGAAGGTCAGATTTGATCCGCAAAATCTGTCAAGATTCGTTTATTGTTGTATAAGCTAACCTGATTTAAAGTTGTGCACTGCCCTATCCCTGACCTGTGTGATGCTTTCCTTGGTCAGTAGAGGAGACAGAACATATATTACACTTCTCCGATTTGTAAAAAGAATATCTATTTAAGCCATGTAGTTTTTTAATTTCAGCATAACATGCTATCTGGTGTTGGTCTTTCACATGAGATAACATGACAGTGTTATCTCATGACAATGTGTGGAAATGTTGACAAGGCTTCAGTTTAAATGTTCTGTTTGATGTCCAAATATTTACTCCTCATTCCTTTCTTCCTTTAAACATATTTTTTCCCCTTTCCTTTCCAACCTCTTATGTGTTTTTTTATCTTCCTGTCAGAGTAGTAAATGCTTTGAGCCCCCCCTCCCTTGTTTTTTTAATGGTAGAACACACTTGATCCTGTTCAACTCTTTCTGGAGCTGCATGGAAATGCTGATTAGCAATTAAGCCCCCCTCTCCTTCAAATTAATCTGTTTATGAAACCAATTAAATGGAAGGGGTGGGGGGGTGGGGGGTTCTGTTACACATGTCTGTGAGAAATCCTGCTTTGAGTTGAGCGCGTGAGGCTGCACCCCAAGATTTAAACATCTAACCGGTGATTAGCGGTGTCGTGTGTATTTATAAACAGGAGGATATTGGTGTGATTGCGCCTGGAATCATCCTGTTGTGTGAAAATTTCAAATTAATATGCTAATTTTCAGAAGAGAAGAGCAAACATGGCTTGAAAAACACGTAAAAAACTAGCATCTTTAATCAGGTCAACTGAGTCAGTCTGTTGGATTATGCAGTAAAGAACTGGTTCAAAGCCTAACTGTTACAAAAAAAAACAAAAACCAACGTACAGTTATTAACGAGCCTTAGCTTTTTGAAACGACATTTAATGCAATAGTAAGCATCTTTGTGATAGATTACAGACAAAATCAAGTTAAATGCAGTTTAGTATTGATCTCTGTGGGCGTCTATAAACGGGATTAAGAATAATCCCATTCTTTTCCAAACTGGGCTGTGGCCCAATCTGGGACCAGGTGGCTGATTTGGAATTAAGGGCCAGACTTGCATGACCTATCCTAGAACAGCACCCACACACACCCACTCATACAGAAGGAGCTAGTTATGTCTGTATGTACGCCACCCCACCCTCAACTACATAGACAGAAAGATACATTTTATGCATTTATACATGGGGGTCGGCAACAATATTTTATGCATGCACATTTACTCACACTAACATGCACAAACGCCTTCACCGTCAGATGCAGAAAGCAATCCTGTCACATACACACAGACAATGCCTCACACGAACACAGAGCCCCCTAAATCCATTTAATGCCATCTCGTCTGCAGCATGTTGACATAAGAGGCCAATGGGCTTAAGCAAAGCACATTTAAACATGGGTAAATGAAACCTGCTATGAAAAATCACTTAAGGATGCTTAATCGTGGAGCATATGCTCAACTTGGCCCAGCCATCGGCCAATGGAAACCTGTAATACTTTGATGGTGTAAAATATTTGTAATCTGCTGCTCAGTATGATGCAATCGTAGCTCGCTGTTCCAGCAGTGTTGAACTGGCCTCCAGGTTGCAAAGTTGACACCAGAACAGTAAACCTGCTTCCAAATAAAGGAAAATACAAAAAACAATCTGGCTTTGGTTCCCTTTTGCTTCAATTTTTAAAAGCAAACCAGGCCTGATGTTTGGTTAAATCCACGCAAATCGGAGGATTTAGATAGTCTTTACGCTTTGCAAAAAAGTCAAATCCTGACCTAAAAATGAAAAAGAATAATCACTGTAAACCGTTGTGGAAATGTCTAAATTATATCAGCCAAAATGATTAGATTCAGATTATGAAGATAAGGCATGGAGTGGAAGAACACACGCAACCAAACACCTGGACCCTGTACGATAGGTCTGGTTGGTTGAAAGGATTTTTTTGTAAGTTTTTGAAAACTTTTCTACCCTTTTATATTGATGAATGCTTCTTATAAATATGTGATTCCTACATATAGCTTTTTATTTCTACTCACATTTTTGGCTTTTTCCTCTTTTTTCTTCTATTTGTAAATTTGAGATTCTTTAGAATTTATTATCTTTACTCGAAAAATTTGGGAGTTCTGAGCTTGGATTTGTGATTTATTTTAATATTTGTGAGTCCTACTCCTATTTGTGATTTTCAACCATAACTTTGTTTTTTGTACTCATAGATTTGTGATTTGTCCTGACAATGTTGCAAATCTGTGATTCTATTCATAACTTCTAAATCTATATTCCTACAGATGAAACATCTGAACTCACAACCATCTGAACAAGTATTTGATACACTGTTGATTTTTCAGGTTTTCCACTTTCAAAGCATGTAGAAGACTGTAATGTTATCATAGGTTCTCTTCAACAGGGAGTGATGGAATCTAAAACAAAAATCCAGAAAAATACAATGTATAATTTTTAAATAATTAAGAGAATTATTTCTGGATTTTTGTTTTAGATTCCATCACTCACAATTGAAGAGTACCTATGATAAAAATTACAGTCTTCTACATGCTTTGCAAGTGGAAAACCTGAAAAATCAACAGTGTATCAAATACTTGTTCTCCCCACTGTATGTAGGAGCTGAAAATAAGAAACAAGATAGATAAAATTTATTTGTCATTGTTATCAGATTACAACAAAATTAAGATTGTGCTTGACTTGAGTTAAAGTGCAGGTTACATATAAAAAAGACCTAAATAAAGAAAATAAATAGTGCAAAATGAGAAATAAATAGACATCAGAAAATGGCTGCAGCACTCAAGAGCAGAAGTTCTTATGGCTCGATTTTAGTGCCATGATTACCGTCGGGTAAAAACTGTTTCTTAGGTGATTTGTCCTGGTTTTTATTGCTTTGTATCCCTTGCCTGATGGCAGCAGCTGAAAGAGACCATGGCCAGGATGTGAAGAGTCATTTAAATACAAATCTTAAACTTATTTATGGGGCGTGCAGGTGGCGCAGTGGTTAGCGCGCACGACCGAGGTTCGAATCCGGCTTGTGGTCCTTTCCCGCATGTCTCTCCCCCTCTCTCATACCCCCTTTCCTGTCAGC
>JAUZNJ010035318.1:0-12318 GCA_034780135.1 Jordanella pulchra
AGCCCATTTATGAGGTCATACTATAGTACGTGTCGTTTTAGCCCATTTATGAGGTTATAATATACTATGCGTTGTTTTAGTTCATTTATGAGGTCATACTATACTATGTGTCGTTTTAGCCCATTTATGAGGTTAAAATATACTATGCGTTGTTTTAGTTCATTTTTGAGGCCATACTATACTATGTGTCGTTTTAGCCCGTTTATGAGGTCATACTATACTATGTGTCGTTTTAGCTCGTTTATGAGATTATAATATACTATGCGTTGTTTTAGTTCATTTTTGAGGCCATACTATACTATGTGTCGTTTTAGCCCATTTATGAGGTCGTACTATACTATGCGTTTTTTTAGTTCATTTTTGAGGCCGTACTATACTATGTGTCGTTTTAGCCCATTTATGAGGTCGTACTATACTATGCGTTGTTTTAGTTCATTTTTGAGCCCATACTATACTATGTGTTGTTTTGGGCCATTTCTGAGTTCGTACTAAACTAACTTTTGCTTTATATTATGTTTTTGGTCATATACTATGTGTCGTTTTTGTTACATTTTTGAGATCATACTGTACTATGTGTCATTTTAGGCCATTTCTGAGTTCATACTATACTAAGTTTTGTTTGTTTGTTAATTTTTAAGATCATACTTTACTGAGTTCAAGCTATACTATGTGTCCTTTTAGCTAATTGTTTGGGTCATGTTATATACTATGTGTAGTTTTAGATCATTTGTGAGGTCATACTATACTACGCTTTGTTTTAGGCCAATTTTGAGTTCATACCGGTAGTTTGTCATTTTAGCTCAATTTTTAGGTCATGCCATATTGTGTTGTTTTAGGGCATTACTGAGGTCATACAATTGTTGTGCTCCCTTTATTTAGTGTCAGTTCTTTAAATGGTACAGCCACCACGAGCATCCGGTAAAGCATGAGAGGAGAGATTTCAGGTCCTAACTTTCTTTAATAGTGTTGAGTGGTCTACAGAAATACAGAAGAGAAATGAAAGCTATTATTTTCACTCGCTACAGGCATTTCTAATTTGTCCAGCAGATGGTAAGAGATCACAAATAAACTGCAAACCACATTTTCATAATCATAACTCTTTAAATTGCTATATATATTAAAGTTCCACAGATATAGAAATGCTGCTTAACTACTGACAAAAGTTAATTTTCTCCATCTATGCGCTCACAATATCTTCAACAAACACCTCTGAATGTTCTCCAAAAATTACTTTCTCAGACTGCTCATACAACAATGGCTGTTGGGAAATTGAGATTAAAATGAAGCAATCAAAGCAAACGTTATTCAGACAGCTTCATGAGCTCTTAAGTTATATACACACAATTATATTAGTCCATTTTCAACATACTATATACTATATGTCGTTTCAGGCCAGTATTTGAGTTCATAGCATATTAAGTGTTGTTATACCATATTTTTGGTTCATGTTATGCTATGTGTCATTTTAGGCCATTTCTGAGGTCATACTATACCAGGGATCCTTAAATCTGGCCATTGAGGTCCGTTTTCCTGCACATTTTATATGCATGTCTGCTGCCACACCTGAACACCATTGTTCAATCATCTCTTCAGTTTGCAGCCAAGTTCTCTAGAGCCCTGCTGATGACCTGATTATCTGACTCTCAGAGATGCTTATAAAAGGTGCAGGACACCAGCCGTCGCGTAATTGAGGAAGCCTCTACTATACCAGGTCATTTTAGCTGTTAATGTATATCATTGGACAAAACCAAGCAAATAAAAGGTTTATTTTACAGCACATTTCAGATAAAATGTGATTAAAATGGAAATACATGGAAAAGAAAAAGTAGTATAATGTGTTGATATCCTAATAGTTTTTAACTTGGGCGACAAACTGAAATCTTTTTTCAGGAAAAAAATCAATAAAATAGCAAGATTAAAACAAACTTTACTAAAACAGTCAATGGGAACTATAAACCAACAGATGTTTAATAAAAAACAAACAAATCCAGACGTGTTTCTGATCATTGTTTATCCTTCTCCTTTTTTTTAGGGAAAAGAGGCCACCGTGGAGCCCTGGGAGGACACCAACTTCCACCTTTACAAAGTCATCGACCGCTTTGGATTTGTGCAGTAAGATCCCACATCAGCCGAGGAGAAAGTGTCTGTGGCTTCAGCTCTTCATAAACAACTGAGTGTCAAAAGTATTTATAGACGAGGTCATGCATGCTGGTTAGCCATAATCATAGAGCATCAGTGTCAGGACAAAGAGCTGCTATCCAGACAGCACTGCAGGCGGAGGGAGGGGGGGAGATGGACACAGACATGAGGGGGTGGAGCTTTTGGGTTTGGCTGGAGACAGCGACAGATGTGTCCTGAGGTCCACAATGCTGTTACAAACAGCTGGGGTCTGTGTTTACTGATAGAGGCTACAGGGAAATATGGCACCATGACTTTAACTCACTTTATTCATGTAGAACTAGAATAATTTACAACTTGTCTGAAGGTCCTTTAAAGTTTGATGCTTCAGTCTACTGCAGATTTTCTGACTACACAAAAAAGCTAGAATTTACTCATTAATACAAATAAAAGAATAGAAATAGTCATAAAACTTTTGAATCCAGGAACTGTTTTTATAGCTGTAGTTCAGAATCATCATTAATAAGGTAAACTAAAGCTTGGAATGTTTCACTTTACTTTCTAGGAACCTATAGGGGAGAAAACTCCAATCAGATCTTAACTGCAGGTTATTAAGCTCTGGTTTTCTGTCCCCACAGTGAGAATGAACTGCCGTCGTACGACTCGCTGGAGGCCAAGGTTGGTGACACTTCTTCTGCTCCATCCTTTCAATGATCATCTGTGTGGTAATGAGGCGTGGAAACCAAGACTCATCAATGATTGAACTGCAGTGTTTCTTTCTAACGTCCATCTTCTTCCCAGCAAAAACACCTGGAGGTGGAGAGGACCAGCAAGTGGCTGAAGATGCTGAAGAGCTGGGAAAAATACAAGAACAGCGACAAGGTGACTGTTGTACTAATTCCGTTGGTTTCCTGCAGCAGAGGATCCAAAACTCCTCCCGTCAACCATCTGAGCAGAACCTTCAGAAACGTTGGACCGGGCCGGCCTCAGTCCATCCTAACAGCAGATGTTGTTTCTCCTTCCAGCTGGTCCGGAGGATCTATAAGGGCGTTCCTCTGCAGCTCAGAGGGGAGGTGTGGTGTTTGCTGCTCGACATTCCCAAGATCAAAGAGGAGAAGAAAGACTTCTATGAGGTAAGGAGATGGAGGCTCCCAACAGATCAGCTTCATATTTGGCCTAGTCAAAGTCCAGACCTGGATTTAATTGAAACTCAGATGTTCTGCAGAGCTCTGACCCGGACTCCACACTTTCAGTAGAGAAAACCATGAATGTTTTTAATTTCACCTCTTCGTGAAACTAAAGTTTGTTAGAAATGTCAGATCAGAGGTTTGGTTGGACTCAGAACCTGCAGGTTCTGGTCCCATAGTAACAGCTGAAGGTCCGGTTCTTCTTCTCTCTGCTGTAGAAGTTGAAGACCCGAGCCAGAGTTTTGTCCCCCGACGTACGGCAGATCGATCTGGATGTGAACAGAACCTACCGGGACCACATCATGTTCATGAATCGTTACGACGTAAAGTAAGGAGCTGATAAAGGCTAACTGGGTCGGCACCAGCAGAACTTGATCTGAACGCTGCTTTGTACCCTGTCGGTTCTGACTTTGCTGTCTTCGGGTTCTCAGGCAGCAGGCGCTCTTCCATGTCCTGACGGCTTACTCCATCTACAACACGGTGAGTCCTTCCTGCTAGCAGGTTCTGATCCAGCAGGTCGAGCCCAAGCTGAAAGTAATCCCATAGATACTATGTCAGAGTTGTTGTTTTCTGCAGGAGGTCGGGTACTGCCAGGGTATGAGTCAGATCACAGCTCTGCTGCTGATCTACATGAACGAGGAGGACGCCTTCTGGGCTCTGGTCAAACTGCTGTCTGGACACAAACATGCCATGCACGGTAAAACTTTGGTTCCTTTCTTCACAAATGATTCTATTAATGCATAAAAGTAATAAAAACTAAGTGTATTTATCTCTAGTTATATAACCTACCAGTAAAAACTCACATTCATCCTTTTACTTTCCCCTAAGGATAAACAATGTCGCCCTCTTCTGGCTAGTAGCCACATTACACTGAAAGAGGGTCACCTGTTTAAAGCTCAGACAGCAGCAGTGGAAGGAAACGAACCCTGTTCATCGCTAATGAACCTGCTCTGTCTGACCTGCAGGCTTCTTCATCCCTGGTTTTCCTAAGTTGATGCGTTTCCAGGAACATCACGACCGGATCCTGAAGAAGACGATGCCCAAACTGAAACAACATCTGGTGAGACAGCAGACAGAGATGAGTGACTGACGGATGGATCCTATGAACAATGTTTGATCTGTGCTGCAGGACAACCAGGAGGTGTTTACCAGCCTCTACACCATGAAGTGGTTCTTCCAGTGCTTCCTGGACAGAGTGAGTACATCCAGCCCAGAGGAGTCAAACCCTGGTTTCCTTATGGGGAAATAAAACAGACACAGAGAAGAACTTTTGGTTATATGATGAACAAATGGAAGCGTGTCACACACCTGGTGTATTTCCTCTTTACAGTGAGGTCAGGAGTGTCCTGCACCTTGAAGCAAAGACTTAAACTTCACTGAGAATAAAGATCTTCTCTGACGCAACCTGTTTGTCATTTCTTCTTTCAATTGAAACCAACAATGAGAATACTTGTTTTTAAAGATGTTTCCAGAGTCTTTGTCATTCTGTCGGGTGCTTGGGCTGCGATTGGCCTCTTTACAATGAGCTCCATGACTTAAACTGGAAACCAGTGGAACATAAACTTTCTGTCATCGGAACCCTGAGTTACCAAGCCGATGATATTCCCTCAATTACAGAGAACTGGTTCACCCTGAAGAGAGAACACCCAAAGAACAACTACACAAACACACGGAGCAGCAGCTCAGACCCCCTCAAGGGCTGAATGGTCCATGGTTTGAAAGAGGAGGCCTGAGCTTCCAAGCATTTATACTTCAGTCCTGCAGCTCATTCTGAAGACGTTCAACAATAATCACAGTCCATGCGGAGGCTAATTAATTAGCATCTGGAATGTGCTCAGGAGGACGACCTCCGACTACTGATGGAGCCGACAGAGTAGAGACTCCTGGATACATGAGGTGACGTCCGGAAAGCCTCTGATTTAAGCCTGTTTTTTTAGTTTCCCATTTCCTACTAAATTCGATATGTTGAACTGATAATAGGTCCATAAATTTATCTGGGCTCTGAGGAAACATCAAACTGTTCCTATTATCTTAAACACAAGTTATCTATACATACATCCATGTTCTAAAATATTTAACGGGTGAATTTGAAATCTACTATTCTTCATGTTGGTTTCAATTTAAAGATCCACACCTAATTTCTACTGTTAACAACAAGCCGCTCCTGGGGAAGAAACAGCTACACCATGAATATGATGGGACTAAAACCCATGAAACAGCTGTTAGCCCTAGACTGAGCTTTCAGGACCAAAAGAAGGAAATCAGAACATCTGAATGACCAGCACCGTGTGTTCATGGACACCGATTTATCAAAACCAACAAGACAGAAACTATAATTATATATTAATGTTCCTCTTCAATATTTAATGAATATCCAGTTTAATAAAAAGCTGTCAAATAAAGCTTTAACTTTATTTCTATGAATGACAGTAAAAGTGATTCCTGTAATAATTCATTTAAGGTTTAATTAACTACATTAAACGTTCTGATCAATTTAATCTAACCTACACAGAACAAGAACTCAGTCACTGATGAATATTTGTCTAAAAGGTTTTACTAGTTTAGATTCAACATTTTTAGTGGATGAAGGTCAAAGACGCCTCATTAACAGGATGAGAACAATTAACTAACGATATCATCATCAGAAACAGTCACTAAAGCCGTTCTAATTAAGAGCAATGAGAAAACATAAAGGAGAAAGTTCCTTGTAATTCCTAGGATGAAGGTCCGGTTTGGTTCTGATATTTTCATGCTGATAGAAACATTTAGCTCCTGTAACTTGTCGGTTAATTTTACTAGATTACTTTATCAAGCCTTTTCTAACCTACAGTATAAAATGACTTTTTGTGGGGAGTTCTAGCAGCCTGATCTGTTCAGTAGAACCGGCTCTGGTTCTGGTGTTCTGCTCAGTGGACCCTCTAATCTCTGGTTCTGTCTGTGTTCAGACGCCCTTCACCTTAACCCTCAGGATCTGGGACATCTACATCTTGGAGGGGGAGCGCGTGCTGCCCGCCATGTCCTACACCATCCTCAAACTGCACAAGAGTGAGTCAGCTGCCCCCCCGGTGTGGAGACACTAGAACAGACGTGATGTTTGTGTGTTTGTTTGTGGTCTGCAGAGCACCTGATGAAGCTGTCCATGGAGGAGCTGGTGGAGTTCCTCCAGGTCACGCTGGCCAAAGATTTCTTCTTTGAGGACGACTTTGTGATCGAGCAGCTTCAGGCGTCCATGACGGAGCTCCGCAGGGCCAAGCTGGAGCTGCCGCCGCCAGGTACTGAAACCACACCATAGCAGGGGTTAAATGAGGCGCAGGTTAGCTTAGCAGTAGTTTTCTCCAGTCTTAATC
This sequence comes from Jordanella pulchra, assembly GCA_034780135.1. Classification (NCBI taxonomy): domain Eukaryota; kingdom Metazoa; phylum Chordata; class Actinopteri; order Cyprinodontiformes; family Cyprinodontidae; genus Jordanella; species Jordanella pulchra. The sequence goes on from JAUZNJ010035318.1 coordinate 6,653, forward strand.
TGCCTTCTCTTCCTCTCCTCCTGAACTATATTAGCCAACAACAACAAAAGTGTGGCTGTGAGTGGCGGCCACATTCCCTCCTACAACAGTAACCGGTGGGCTATCCTGACGGGTCTTTCTTGTCCATGTCTCTGTCCATCAGTCTGTCTGTCCCCTGTCTGTTCAACAACTCCTGGGTTCCTCCCTTCCACAAACCTTTATCCTCCAGCTTTGTGTTTCTTCTTGGCTCAGCTCCTTTGTTGTGATGCTCATGTGGAAACTCACAGTTTTCTAATGTAAAATGTTGGTAATGTCTCCCTCTGGTGGATAAATTAAGGTACTGAAAAGAGAACTTTGAATCTCATAAAATGAGCCTAAATTAAACTTTAATCTGAAAGGAAAGATGTTTAGGTTAAATCTTTAATTTATTGAGTTCAGACTAAATATGTGATTAACACACATCTGTCCTCTGATGGTTCCTGCTGCAGTATATCAGTAAAAAGAAAAACTAAACATGAGATTAAGCCTTTAGCTCGTTCTGTTGTAAAGTTTCTGTGTGACGGAATAAATTTCTGCAGAAGGATGATGAGCATCCAAATACCACCTCAACCACTAAGGTTTTACTGTATTTAGAGCTCTTTATGGTTCAACATACGGGAGATAAAGACTAGCTGTTTGTAGTTTTTATGAAACCTTCGTTCGGTGCCGACCTAAAGATGTTTAGAGAAAGGAACAAAATAACAACAGCAGCTCTGATCAACCTCTTTAGTATTTAGCTCAATAAACACCTTAACATACATTTATTTTTCTTACATTAATGAAATAATAAACTTTACAATGAACAGGACACAGTGCTGCTGAATGGCAACCAATCCAACCCTAAAGCCACGAGGCAGGACTGCAAACCAAGAAGAAGAAGGACCTGATGATGGACGTCTGGATTTTTGATTATTTTTCCTCTATTAAAGGTTCAGCTTTAGAGAACATTTCTTCTGATTGCTGGAGCAGCTTTCCATTGTTCAGAAGGAAAACTAATAAACACACTTTTACTCTTGGATGGAGGAAGGAGCCTGAATAAATGGAAGAACTGTTCCGGAGGAAAATGTTCAAGAATAATGGCCAACGAGATGAGAGACTGTTTACAGAGACCCTAACATGTTGCTCATGGGACGTTAGAACATCAACCATGATCTGAAGATTTTGTTAACTGCAATAAATAAATAGAAAAAAACAGTTTTATAAAATGTTCTCAACTCCAAGCCTTTAGGAGGCAATATTACTCTATGAAGTTGGTTTGGTGTTTTACAGAAGAGAAAGTTGCAGCGAATGTTCAGATCTGAAGTCCAGTGAAATCGGAGCCCAGAGATTCAATCACTGGAGCTGCTTGGTGCAAACATGATGCTGCTCCATCGTCTTACTGGAGTTGGTTGCATTTTTAATCTAAAAACTGGATAGAAAAACCTAAATATAAATTCAACAATGAAGTCGTTTCTTTGCTGCAGATGTCTGAGAGGATCTGAAGGGTCTTAGAGTTTAAAATGAGAAGAAGGACCTTCAGCGTGAGAACATCTGTAATAATACACTTTATAAATAATCATTTTAAAGCATTAATCTCTGAATCCATCATTAATTAATCTGATGTTTTACCTTAAATTACAACTGAATTTTGATCATTTCAGCCCAAACTATTTAGGATTATTAGTCCAAGTTCTTTGAGGTGAAGCACGAGACCTTCTGGCAGAATGACGCGGCGTTAGGTTTACGGACTGAAGGTCCTACAGAGCTGGTTGTACACAGATGACCTGCTGTTCTGTCTGAATGTTGTCTCTCCTCCATTTTATGCCAGTGATGATGTTGCATGACCTCATGACCCCGCTGTGACTCTTCATCTGATGTTCCTCCATCAGTGTTCAGTCTGATCCTAAAGGAGGAAATAACCGCCTTGTTCTAATGTTGCAGGTAGGGACGAGGAGTTTCCTAAGAAGCCACTGGGGCAGCTTCCTCCAGAGGTCGCAGCACCGGTACTGAACCACATAGGCAATGGTCAAAGCCACGTGGAGCCAGCAGAGCCGCCAAGAGACTCCAGTCCTCGACCAGAACGCCTGCAGGAGAGTCGACCCCAGAGCCGGGCACGCAGGGACTCGTTGGAGAGGCCGCACCGACACCACCGGGTGGAAAAATGGGACGGCCACATTAGGAGGTCCGACGAGGCTCTGAGCGAGCAGCAAAAACCATCCACCTCCAGCACCCCAGAGAGAGGAGCAGCCCCCCAGTTCACCTCGGTGGACAGCCGCAGTCCTCATGCTGCCACCAACCACAACTCCAACGCAGCCTCCAGTTCCCGCCAGATCATCGGCCCACGGTGGGTCAAACCCTCCGAGACGAAGCTCGAAGCTGCCAAAGCAGCAGCAGCGCGGGAGCACAGCCGAGGGCCATCGCCGGCTCCTCCCAGTCCCAACCATGGGGTCCAAACTCAGCGCCGGCCTCGCTCTAAGGGATTCATGCCCGGTTCCGATCGCGGCTCCAATGCCTCCCAGTATGATAACGTACCCGGACTACCAGAACAGGAGTTTGAGATTCTGGAGCTGGAGAAGCCTCCGTCCAGAATGAGGCCCCCCAACCAGGGCAGCCCAGGTCCCAGGATGGCCAAGCATGTTCTGCCTCTACAGCCCCCCCACACCGGCCCACTGGGGCTACCGGCTGGCTACTTGGGTCCCCAGGGTCGGTTTAACACCCCCCCCCAGCAGCAGTCTCCAAGTAGAACTACTACCGAGGTCCCCATCCTCCACCCAGGCTACAGCGTGAGCCTTGACCCCAGAGGGGAGGACCAGCTCTATGGACCCCCCAGGTTCAATTCCCCCCCCAAGACGCCGTACAGGGAGCTGTCCTATGCAACTACCCAGCGCCAGCCCAGCAGCCGCTCACCTGAGAAAGCAATGCAAAATAACTTGTTTGCCACCTACCGCAGGCCGCCCCCCCCAGGGTCCAACCGAAACCCTCCGAGCGCCAGACCCCCTCCAGACCCCCCACAGAGCAGCTCTACGCCCCTCTACCTGCAGCAGCTGACGTCAGCCACACAGATCCAAACGTCCCTGGACTATAGACTGGAGGGACATCAGACCGGGGAGGCCTACCCCCCCTACCTGCCACGAGGCCGGCCTCAGCCAATCGTAGACGGCCTCCAGTGGGAGCTGGAGGGAGAGCGCCCCCTTCAGTCCCCTGGTGGGATGCATCGCTCCCCCAGCTTCCAGCAAGCCCAGATGTCTCCTGTTCATGACCTTCCCTTCCCCACCAACGCCGAGGCTCTGCCTCACTACAGGACGCAGTTCCAGGAGCGGCAACAGCTCCCCCAGCTGTTTGGTGGACCACACTACAGGCACGCACAGGAGGCTTTCGCCCTGCAGGAGTCCATGCTGCTGTGATGCAACAATGACACTGGAACAGACTGAGTCACCGACACTGTGGTAGAGATGAGCAGAACCAGAATCGGGTTTGGGTCCTGCTCTGTTCTTTACATGTGAAGCTCTGAACTTTAAAGACACACCAGCCTCTGAGGTTTCTACTGATCGCTTTAAAAACTGACTGAAAATACTATTTTATTTTTGGATGTAAATCATGAACAGAGGTTGCAGTTTAAATACATAAACATTTTTATCTTTTAGAGTCCGATGATGTACAGCAGATGTTTAATCTAAGGTTAGCAATTGAAAAGATCAAACTGACTTATTTTCCATGTTTATTGGTTTTATCATGAATCATTTTACTAATTACATCACTGAATGGTTTTAATGTGAACTTTGAGATTCATTTCAAATCCATGTTCAGACTTTTTTCAGTTTTAACTAACGCAGAAGATCTTGGCTTAACAAGTTTCTAAACTTGCCGCTGTAAGCGTCGAAGCATCAACTTCCTCCCATTTGGTTTGTAAAACTGATATCTACTGGAGCGTGTGCCGAGCGTGACCTGGAACACACTACATGCAACACGTATTTAAAGCTTGGAAAGTTCAGTCTCCTCTCATCCAAGAGGCTTCTTCCGTTCTAACTCACGAAGGAGAAAACAGGGATAAATATACTGTAGGTGGGACAAAGAATTAGTAGAGAGGTTATGATGGTCGTTAACTCCCTCGTCAGACCAATGAGAGGAGAAACGTCTTCTAGAAAACGTCCAGTTGCCTGAACTGAACTTTCCAAGCTTGACCTGGATGACCGGAACCTTCACAGATAAGACGTACGTCGTACATTTCAAAGATCAACCGACCACATTCCATTTTTTACTCTTTACTCTCAAACAGACAGTTATTCAGCATTTTGTTAAACGGCAGATTCTTCTCACATGTTGTTTAATAAAACCGGGTGGGTGAAAAACACGTTCAATGTTTTGGTCTCTGTGATGTTTGCTTTTGTTAATTTTTAGGACTTTACTTTTTCGCTTCTGACTCCAAATATTTGTTGTCCTCAAATCTTATTAATATGAATTTTTTGCTGTCTGTCATTTTATTATAATTATTTTAATAATATTTTCTTTAATTTATAGGCACCTTCAACATGCCTATAATTGGGTTTGTTAAACTGAAGCCAAATTTTTAAATCTAACATTAATAAAACCCACTCCTCTATTTACCTTCATTTCAATAAAAGACAGTAAAGAAAAAGCTGATAAATGAGCTGCATCAAGTTATATATTTTTTACATTGACTTTCACCTCCAAGGGTTTGCTCGTGTATAAGATAGCCTACCGCGATAATCAAAAAATATACTTAAGAGCACTCTCTGCTGCCCGGTCCAAATACTTCTCTCAAATAATCTCAAATGTTACTGGAAATTCAAAACAGCTTTTCTCCACCATTGATTTACTAGTCAGCCACACATCCACTCTCAGACATCAGCACAGACCAATGTAATAGGTTCATGGACTTTTTCACCAACAAGGTGACATCAATTCGATCCCCCGTTCATCGAACAGCCCTACATCCACCCGACATCACCCTCCCGCCTCTTTTGAATACCTTCTCGGATTTTTCAGCCATCACAGACAGAGGTGGAAAGGACTATAAAAACCATGAAAACCTCCACCTGCTCTCTGGACCCTCTCCCTATACAACTTTTAAAATCTAATATTACAGCTGTCAGTCCACTAATCACAACAATTGTTAACCAGTCCCTTCACTCTGGTCAGGTCCCTTCAGTTTTTAAAACTGCGGTCATTCTTCTCCCTTTTGATAAAGCCCTCTCTCAACCCTGTAATATTGTCCCATTACAGACCCATCTCAAACCTACTGTTCTTATTTAAATACTGGATACTGCCAATACTGCCCATAGTACAGAGACATTCCTGGTCCGTGTCATGAATGACTTACTTCTCACAGCGGACCAGGGCTCATCGTCTCTCCTCCTATTGGATTTATCAGTCGCAGTCAACACTGTTGACCATAGCATTCTACTAAATCGGCTCCAGACTGTGGTTGGTCTCTCTGGAACCACACTGAACTGGTTCCTTTCATACCTTACAGGAAGGACGGAGTTTATGGCATTAGGACAATGTCAGTCCTCCCCCCGTGCTGTAAACTGCGGAGTACCACAAGGGTCTGTTCTGGGGCCTACCCTCCTCTCCATCTATATGCTCCCACTTGGACACATCCTCCGTAAACACAACATCTCATTTCACTGTTATGCAGATGACACTCA
>JAUZNJ010035320.1:0-12315 GCA_034780135.1 Jordanella pulchra
AATGAATCACAGCTGTCAGCATCATTCTCCCACTCAGAAGTTCCCCACTGCTTAGCCTTACCAGACAGTAGAGAGATAGTGTAGGCCACCTTGGCTCGTTCCGAAGGGAAGGCTGAGGGCTGGAGTTCTGAAATACAGACTATTTGCCTTAGGAGAGCTGTATATTCGTACAGTTATTATTAAGTATCTTGCCAGAGATGATTATTTTAAAAGCAGATCTGAACCAGCTGTAAAAATAGCAGTAAACAAATGGATTAAGCATTGAATTTGACCATCCAAGCCAGACAAGAGTTTCAGTTACCGGTGATGGGATCGAATAATTCGACAAAGGGTTAAAAGTTGTAGAAATAAAGAAAGGAGTCCAGCAGAAAAGGAACACTCCCATAACAATTGTCAGAGTTTTGGTGGCCTTTTTCTCCATCTTATTGGCAGTTGCTCCAGCCTTTGTGCTCTGGATACTGCGTGCCTGCTTCTTTGCAACAGAAAAAATCTTAAGGTAGATACAAACCATTATGAAGACAGGAAAATAAAATGAAACAACAGTGCCAATGACATTGGAATTTGGAATATGAAATATGAAGCATCTGCCTTCACAAACAGCGTTTCTAAGTCCCACAAATATGATACCAAATCCAGACAGGGCTGAAACAGTCCAACTTGACAGAATCATGACGGAAACAACAGTAACATTAATTTTTGTTCTATAAATCAGAGGTTGGCAGACTGCATAATATCTGTCAATGGAGATGCAGCACAGGTTGAGGATAGATGTAGTCATTAGTGAAATGTCCAAGCTTCTTCTCATTTTACAGACTAAATCCCCAAAGTAAAGGCATGATTGTAAAGAAAGAGCCATGTTAAAGAGCAAAACCAGAGCACCAACAAGCAGATCAGCCACAGCCAAGGAGAGGATGAGATAGTTGGTAGGAGTGTGAAGCTGTCGGAAGTAAATGATAGAGGTGATTACAAGAAGGTTGCCACTAACTGTCAGAATAGACACCATGCTGCCAATAAACATATATAAAAAGGAACGTATTGCTGATGGGGTTATCTCCATAATGCAAGAAGAATTTCCTGAGTGATTACAGAAATCCACCTTTTCTTCATAAGCATTGTTGATGAGTGAGCCAGACTCCATGCTTCCTGCATCTGTCTTTCTTCAATTCATAAGTAAATTTCATTATCATATTAACGGGATGAAAAAACAACTTAAAATTAAGCAACTGTAAAAAGAAAATAATCCAGTGGTTTCCCCCATATTGAGGAGTTAGAAAACAAGATTTTTGTTTAATCCACTAACAATAAATAAAAACATTGTCATATTCAGAATGATCCGTTTTTATATCCATCTTTAAGTCAGATTGTACAATAGGGTGTCAAGCTTGCTTTTATTAATATTCGTTTGGTTTGATCCCTCCCATAAGCAGTGGTAATCCAATTATTGTAGTATCAACCATTCCCACTGTCAGAAAGTAGTGACGGATTTTAACTAATAATGAGAAACATCCTTAAGCTTTAACTGAAAAATTACCTCAAATGGAATATAGCTGTCTAAAAAAGTGTCTGTTCCTTATCTATTTAACCATATTATTTCTCCCAGTTTAGCCAGACATTTATTTTCATGTTGTAGTCTGTTAATAGCTTTGAACTAGTTTTGTATGTTTAGGCTGACTATCGTGGGCCTGTCATACTTTTTTCCCTTCTCCATTTAAAAAAAACAGTATATTTTATCAACATGGAGACATTCTATTGGTTCATAATCTTCATAAACCAGTTTTGATCAATATTCAAGGAGAGCATACAGTATGTTTTTCATTTTTCATTTAAAAAGTAACCTTAAACATGTTTTAAAATTTCCCATAATCTAGAATTCTACCTTCCAGTTAAGGAAATGTTTTCTTTGTTGTTAATCAAATTGATAAGGACAAGTCAATATTACTCAAATGTTTAAAATAATTGGTTTTAATCAAGTTTAAGTTTGAACAAAAATTTCTGACAAAGACCATTGGGTCTGATTCATTGGAGGAGTTTAACATTTTTGTTTCAAGATATATTCACAGTGAACTACTTTGGTTCATCCCAAAAATGAATATTGCAATAGTTATTTTATGTTGATTTTTCTTTGCTTTAACCACAATCATGTAAATGTTTTACTAGTGTTGATGTTTTTTCATGACTTGGAAAGCTTCTTTAACTACTGTTAAAACTTTTTTTTACTTATAAAAAGTAAATAAGCCAAGCTGCTCTCTAGACTACTGTACAATGACAAAAGAGAGCAGACAAGCAACCAGAGCACAGAGCATCCAGAGCACTGAAGTGTCAAAGCATCTCGACCAGCATTTGACCCAGCATCAAAGTTTTGGTGTTTAAGCAGTTTTGATGCTCAAAACATGTTTGGTGGAAGGGATCATTTCTGCTTGCGTACATGAATCTACATACTAGCCGCATCTCTCTCTTTGGTTTTGTTACAAAAAACATAAGAGAGTCGTTGGTGTTGTTGCCGTTGTTGATTTTTATTGCCGAGTGCCTTTACACAGACATGCTGTCCGGTTAAACTGATAAATAAAGTAAAAACAAAGTGTCAATACTTAGTATTGCAATATTCAATATTAAAACTTAAACATAGTTTTAATAGCTGGGATTGACTTGACTAACTGGCTATAAGGCAAAGTTTACTCTTAGAACAATTCTTAATGTAATAAACATCGGCATTCACAGTGCAGCAAAAACACAGCTAGCATTTGGCTAATTAGCGCTAGCAAATTCATATCTGCCCACAACCAACAGCATTAATAAACTCACCATGTTGGGCAACCCTCATAGGACGTGATTTTATGGTATATTTAGCCTTTTAGCTTCAGCTAACGACAGTCTCAGTGCATCACTGGCCTTCCGTAAGTTTCTTCTTCCGTTTCACCTGTACCGATACAAGCAACACTAGCACCCCGTGGCAGAATGGGAAAAGAGAATCCAACAGCTTTTGTGCAGTTGCAAACCAGTTTTGAGCATATTACCTCCAGTAAAGTGTTGAAGGGATAAATTTAGCTTAAAGTGACCAAAACATCAGCCTGAAAGCATTAGTACTGAGAAATGTTCTGTGGTCCTCACTTGCAGAACCATTACTCTATGGAGTGTGTCTTTCTAACTGCCAATAGTTTTCATCTGTTGTCTGTTCTTTTTGTTTCAACAGCATGTCTTACGTCTTAATCCGTTTCAACAGCATGTGAAACTGATTGTAAATCAGTTTTCCATCAAGCTTCAGTGAAATCACACTACCAGCTGGTAGTGTGATTTCACTTCAAACTTCAGTTTGAAGTGAAATCTGGTAGTGTGATTTCACTTCAAACTTCAGTGAAATCACACTACCAGCTGGTAATGTGATTTCAAACTTCAGTGAAATCACACTACCAGCTGGTAATGTGATTTCAGTGAAGTTTGATTTAATTTAAATTATATTGTGTTGTTTACATGTTCCCTTTAATTTTTTGAACAGTGGGCATGTCTGTGCTGTTATTAAAGCTGCAGAATTATTGCACATGATTCAATGCTTGGGATTTTTTATTTCTAAATTTTTAATGGCGTCAGGTATTGACTGAGCAGTTTCTTCAGATCACTTGTGAGCCAAATTTTATTATTAGGGAAGCATTTCCCTGTTCTGTTAGGGATGGCGTTATTTGCACAGATATTTATGTAGTAATTGAAACACTCAGTCATTGGATTAATGTCCTCTCCATGTGGCTCATACAGTGCATCTCATCTTTAGCCTCAAATCCACCTTGTAGGACTTCTTCAGCGTCCTTTGACCGTTTTCTTGCAGTTCTTTTCAATGCAGGTTGTCTCTTATAAAGGGGTCTACACTCTGAGCAGACAAAAACAAGATTTTGATTGGATTTCCCAAGATGAAATCTTACTTCAGAGATGTAGGAGTCCTTCACCTTTGCATAAAACAAGTCCGAAGTCTTCTTTTCTCTAGTATAGCAGCTAACAAACTGTTGGTACGTTGGCAGTGTAGCAGAGTAAGGTATGATTGGCTGTTGTGTCTGTAGCTTAACAACAATGGAACAGATAATTTCACATGCAGTGTCGGCATCGGCAGAAGGTTGAATGTAAACAGTTATTAAGAGAAAACTGATAAACTCTCTGGGCAGATAATATGGCCAAAAACCAACTGCCAGTAGTTCAATATCTGGGCTCCAGTGACGAATCTTCACAATAACATGGCCTGGATGACACAATCTATTGTTCACAAGTACTGATAACCCACTTCCTTTGAGTTTTCCAGTCTAATTTTTTTCTGTTTAAATCTTATGGTCAGAAAGCCTGGCAGAGAAATGTAAGAGTCCAAGATGTGGTCCTAATGCTACACTTCCAATATTCTGGCTGGGTTACATTCCAATTATAAAATTTATATTATATAATTAGCAATTTGATACATACAATTATATAATTTACATTGTATAACTGAATGCAACAAATTATGTATCAATTGGTTATATTTATTATAATTATAGGTTACATCCATAATTACAATTATCAGGGTTATGAATATTTTGGTCTTAGCTAGTGATCACTGAACTATGTGAGGCTATAAACCATATAACATTTTACAGTTGAAAAGTCATTTTTCAATACTTTAAACATCAACGCATGTCGTTGACAATGTAAAAGATCATGCATGACTTGTATGATAAAGGCTGGGACTGCAAACTTCAGAATACCTAAATCTCTCCAATATGTTAATCTCTAAACCTACTTCCTTTGAAAAGGTTTTACATTATCATTCTTATAAAAAATTTAACATGGCTTTCTAGAATTTACTTGCACCAAAAAATGACACTATATAAATTAAGTGATGTAACTTAAAGTTGTCACTTAGAAATTAGTACAGCAATGTAATCAATACAACAATGAAGTTGAAATTAATGGAGTTGTTTTTTTAACCTTTACATTCAGAATGAATATTTAAAAAAGTAGTAAGATTGTTGATCTGAAGTGTATCTTATGATGCAATGACATTGTGCAACCTAACACCATCGTCATTAAAGGTGTAAATGACCAACAAGTGTTTTGTCCCTGAGCTGCTTTGGTGTCGCACAGAGCTTCTCTCTCCCCAAGGTGTGCATCAGATGTGCAAACTAGGCCAACCAACCCAGTGCAATTAAGTAATGTTTACAAGTGCAAAGTTTCCAATAAAGTTAAAATGTAAACACAACAAAGAATACATGTTTGAAAGGGTAATAGAGAGTGTTAGAAATCAGGTTGTTCTATTATGAATAATTTGAAAAATAAATAATAGACGTTTTTGTAAAGATCTCAGCTTCAATTTAGTTAAACTTGCATTTGCAGTTTGGACCGAAGATTAAGTTAAAAGGCTTTGAACTCCTCTAAGTTCTAAACATAGTTTTACCTCTACTAAGTACTACAGTTTAAAGCTTTTTCATTTCATATCAGTAAAATGAATCTAGTCCCTCGGGATCCCATTTACTTTAAAAAAAATATGAGAAACTGGTAGAGGCTAAACAAAACCACTATTTAATAACGCCTATATGTCTCAGGTGGATAAGTTAAAAGAAGAGTCATATTATTCTGTAAAGCTGTGAGCAATAAAACCTGAGCCATTGGTCAGGGGATGCTGGTGGCTCCTGACTTAACGGGTCTTGTCTTACTGGCTTTATAATTTTATGGGTGAGGCAGTCTAATAAAACCTTGGCCATTAGAGGTAATACATAATAGTATTATGTGTTTCGCTAAAACGTGGCTGCAGCACATATCCCTCACTCCAGCATCTGTCTGTCAGATGACTGTATTTTTGACTGTAGGAGTAGAGCGAGATTTTAAAAAAATCTGTGAAAGCAAAGGAGGTAAGTTAGCAGTACTTGTGAACATGTGGTTTTGCAGTTTCATTTCTGCAGCATGGACATTGAACTCTTTTGCAGTTTTTTAATAAATATTATTTACTTATAGAGGTACACAAAGTTATTTTGGCAATTGTTTATATACCACCCTCTGCTGTTGCTGACGTTGCAAAGTTGTCATCTGCTCAGTTGTTGCTAAGCTACTTACACAACAGCCCACTACATTTGTGGGAATAGCGACTGATTTTAGGCTTGCTATTACTATATAAATACAGTTTTAAAAAAACACAATGATATGTGATTATGTTGACTATTGTCATAACTAGAATGTTACAAATTTAGAATGTTGTTATGGTTGGTGATGTTTTAAGGGCTGGGAATGGCTAATGACTAGAGGCAGAGGGGATGTACAATGATGGAGAAGTTGATGAAGTACCGCGGTAGATAGAAGCTGATGCAATGGCTGAATCAAATTGTAGCTCCTACCTCTCATTCTTAGCTACTATTCCTTCACCCTTCTAATGATAAGACCACTATCAGAAATAGGACTCTGGACTGCTGAATCCAGATAACTATTAGCCCTACAGAAGTCATTATAGGACAGAAAAACACATAGATGATACATTTAAAACTGGGACTACAGCCTTTTTAAAAGGAACCACAAAAACAACAAAAAAATATAGTGAACAAATTAAGTTCCCCATTTTTAGAACCCAGAGCATATGAGTGTGAATATTTGCGTTTTTCACATAGAGTACATGTAAAGAAATAATGTATTTTTGTGGGCAACCATTGTACCCCTTTGCAGTAGATAGGAACATCAGATGGAAGGTCCATCTGCTGAACAAACTGCCAATAGGAAGCCCCTTTCTTTTCATACCTCTTTCCTTACTGCCAGCCCTATTTGGATTACCGCAGATACACTTCTGCTTTGGTCTAAATATTTTTTTTTATCTAATGACTGAAGCTATGAAGGAGGAGGTGAGAAAAAAAAAAAACTGTTTTCTCCATTATGGTGGACGAGACCACTGACGTGGGTGAGTAACACTGCTCAGGTGTCTTATGTGTTGTGTTACACCACTGAGCTTGTGAAGGAGTGCTCTTTTCAGTTTGGTGATGCCAATGGCAATAAGCGTACAGAGGCCATAGCTGATCAAGTGTTTGAGTTTCTGCATGTGTGCCCTTGCACCAGTAAGGTGATAGCCCAGTGTTATGATGGATCTGCAGTCATGGCATCTGAACTTAACAGGGTTCAAGCTCGTATTGCTATGCACCCTGCCCGAATCTCATCATGTCTGAAAGTGCTACTAGAACTAAAAGAGAGGCCTAGCAGCCTTTTTCATAAAGTCTCCCAAATGCACAAAACTCCTGGATGAAATATGCCAGCGGAAATTGCTCAGAGTGATTCCAACAAGGTGGAACATTACATCACGTTTAGGTTGCGCTTTGTATGAACAGAGAGGGGAACTTTTTGGGCTCTTTGAGTTCATTGTTGACAATCACAATTATTTTGATGATTATGCTGTGTACAGTGCTGATGGATACTTGAAAGGGAAAAGGCCAAGTTTGACTCCATCTATGTGTCATGATGGGTTGTTTTAAGCTCCGAGCTCACATGCAGAACACCAAGACAAGAGAGCAAAAATCAGTTAAATATAATTTATTAAAGTGAAGCGGACAACGGGATTGTGGCGAGAGACAGATCCGGGGGGGAAACGGCTGGAACAGTCACTGAGAAGGAAGAGCAGATTGGTGAGTTCAATGGGAGTAGGAAATCCGAGATGCAGAAGCGAGTGAGGATGTTTGTTACGGTTGGAAGAATGGTTCTGGGTTTAGGAGGGAGGTAATGGACGTCCGGGGTCCTAGTTTCCTTAGTGGGTCCAAGAGCAACGGAGGAGTGTGGTAGGAAAGGACAGGTTGGCTCAGGTTCTTCAGAGACTCAGAGGAGCGGTTCAGCTGCCAGTCGTGGAACACAGGAGCTTGGAGAAAACAACGGAGAGATGGTTCTGGGAGTTCGGGCAACCAATGGGTAAAATCCACGGTGTCTCGAGGAAGAGTTAGAGAGCACGAAGGTAGCCAGGATTGACACGGTGAATCCAGTATTTCCAGAGGATCACCTGAAGGCAACAGGGAAAACACAGAGAGTCAAATTACTAGGAGGTTCAAGGCAACAAGGAGAAATCACAGAGATCAAACACTGTAGGCTCAGTGGTACCAAAAGCTGGCAAACACTCGGCGTCGAGGAACTGGTAGCTGCTCCTTAAGTGCAGTGACTTGATGAGACTAGATGGGTAACACCTGTGCTGCTGGGAGCCACACCACACTCCAACCGGGACCTGGTGCCATCTGGTGATGGAAGAAGGACAGGCGCACAGGAAAACAAAATCCAAACAGAAAACAGAGTACCCTGGATCATGACACTACGAGGACAAAGTGTTTGAAGTTGGGGTCCCAGCGCACACTGGGCATGGAGAGTTAAAGATGTCCGCACAGCTTACCAGAAGCTGTATAATGACATATTTGAAAACATTCTCACACAGCTGAAGAAAAGGTTTAAGCATATTGAAAAACTGATATTCCTTGGTCTCCCAGACCCAAAAAAGTTTGCAGAGAAAACTTTCCTAACTCAGAGTTTTAAAGCTTTGCTGAAAGCTAGTTGTCCAATTTTGCTTGTTCAGTTAGAGAATTACAGAAATTGAAAGAAAGAAACACAGAAACACATTTTCATATGATTTGTTCGACCCATGTCTTCTCACAGGATGTTTTTTTAAAGTATCCAGGTTGTATTTCGGTGTATTCTTGTGAATCTCCATCACTGACTTACTGACATGAATTCAAGAATATGTTAACCCAAATGTAGAAATAACCAGAAGCAGTCAGGTACAGTTTCACAGTTTTATTTGCAAAAAGAGAGGATTAAAATCAGCCTCTGAAAGGCAGGCTCAACTAGTGACTGGAGATTGGAGAGGGTGATAAGTAAAGTTTATCTTCAGAATCTTGCAGTAAATAAATCTTAGTATATTGGCTTTCCAGGCCGGTGCTACTGGTAGGCTTTGAAAGGGGCAAGTCATACATTGGAATGAGATCTACTTGGCTAGAGAGGATGGAATCTGAGGCTATGTTTTTTTTTTTTTCATTTCCATTGAGCCCCGAGAAGATTTGCGCAGGACTGAGTTCGCATGTGGGCTGCAAGGCTTCCACTGAAGAGGTTTTAGTGGAGAATCTTAGACCAGAGTGATCTGTGAGTAAACAGCTTTGTGTAAAAAGGAAGGCAACCATCAAACTCAACCCTGCAGCTATAGAAGGGAAAACACGTGATTAACTCAAAGGACAGGATACTTGGTCTGTCACTGTGTAGCATGTCGGGACAGGGTCAATGTTAGTGGTCTTTACATAGGTTGAAACAGACGCTAGTGACAGTTAGGTGTTAAATATGTCTGCCACTACCTCAGACATCTGGTATGCACGGTTCCTGGGATGTTGTCGGGGTCTGCAGCCTTATGGGGTTTGATTCTCCTGAGGGTCTTGCTCACATCTGCTGTGGTCACACAAATGGGTGTGTTACCAGGTGGTGATATAAGTCTGGTGCTGATGGGGGTGTTGTGATCCTTAAAGTGGGAACCTATTGAGTGCATCTGACAACGAGGGGTTCCTTGTGCCTTTTTACCTGTTGTAGTGAGTGATGTATTTTTTATGCCCTGCCAAATATCCTGTGGATAATATGAGGTGAAATCACCCTGAGCTTTCATGGGGTATGTGGCTTTTGCAATCTCACTGTCTGCAGATAGTCTTTTCCCTCACATCTTGGAGTGCTGATGCCTCACCTTTCCCAAACACAGCATCTCTAGCTCAAAGCAGAGCTCTAAGCAGAGCTCTCACCTTAGAATTCAGCCAGTGTTCATGGTTTGGAGAGCAGGTTACGGCTCTTGTGGTGGTGACATAATAGTACATTTGAAGTTGAAACCAAGAACAGAGGATGCGTATTCCTTCAGGTCCACCTCTCCCTCATATTTAGCTGCCTTTCTGAAAAGACCTGCCATTTTTCCCACTGAAAACAGTCCTGAAGCATATCAGCTACATCCCTTGGCCACACAGTGACTGTTTTCTTAGTTGGCCTAATCACCTTATCAGTGGTCAATATGCAGCCATGAGCAAGATGGAGATGTGTGGGGAAGATATAAGAAGGGGCCAAGGAAGAGCTCTATACGTACAGTGAATTTTAGTGTACACACAATCAAAAGTACGGTATCCCTGGCTAGGAAAGGTGAGAAGCTGATTAAAACTGGGCAGTGTCCTTGAGTTTTATGTGATTAAAGTTCCTAGATGCTTAAACTGCAGTGGTGTCATACAGCTTCATTAGCATCAGCTCCCAGTGGGATGTAAATAATGGTGATTAACCCTGCAGTAAATTCCAGAGGCAGATAGTACGGCCAGCGTTTCATTGTTATGTTCTTTCACAAGTGTAGTGGCTTTTTACTAATTCAGAGTTCGTACACTAATCCTTATTCATGTACATAGAGTCTTCCACTTTGTTATCCAGTGATTGGTCATTGCTAAGAAAGTGAGTTGGAATCAGGGGCTTCCTAGCCTTTAGCTGGGCAAATGCCCCCATCTACATTCCCCTCTTCTGTTTTCAGGTACATTTATGCTTGACCATTACTCCCTGCACTCGGCGGTACCTGTCCGTTGTCCTCAGGAGGTGCCATCAACCGAGTGCTGATGTCGTCTTCATTTCAGTTCAGATGTACTTTATCTGTGAATTTAGCATTCATCTAAAACCTAAATTAGCCACCAAGGAATTAAAATAAGGCTCAATCCCAGGAACTGGAAAAACAAGTGCATATCTGTGTCAACTAAAATCTGCATTTGTCCTGTGTTTTATTAACAACAGTCAAATGTAACACCAAAGCAGTTTTCTTGAATGAAAATTTTAACAAAAACTTATAAAACAAAATTCTTTAAATGAAAAATCGAAATTAAAATTTAGCTTGATAAAATTTTTTTCTAAGAAAGTGCATTAAATAAATTGATTCATATCTACAGTGATACCATCTTAGTTTCCAAAGCAGCATTTAACAGGAACATCTCCCACATTAAATTCAGTCATCCTCATCACAAAAACTAAACATCACAGCTGGTACATCTTTATATCATTTACTTAAAGTACACACCCAAATGCTGTTCTGCAGTGTTGGCACACTAAGTTTGTTTACCTTTTTAGCTCCATCCTTGTATCTTACTTGAAATTCTAAATGTTCTCAGATAGGGGACTTTACATTGGGGGGTGCTTCCTTTAGTTTCCCACTTTCTTCTGATAACTCAAAAGTCTCGACTGGCTCAGTTGCCATAGCTTAAGCTTACATATGTGAGGAAGCGGAAATAGATTCATCACTTAATTAGATCTGGCAGCACACACAAACCAAAGATGAAACAATGCATATGTCTGTCTAAATAAATTAATAAATCTATCCCAAACCAGGTGGTTCGGGGTTGTGCCGAACCGACCAGTTCAGTAAAAGTGCACAAATATTTCAGCTCTAGTAACTGTTGGAATCTTTCAACACAAATTGTCTATAACAGGAAAAATGACAAAGGCAGATCTTTTTTATGGCTTATAGAGCACACATGTATGGTTATATCTTGGATATTTCTTTTTATTAAGTACATGCATGTAAAATCAGTTTTAACTTGATTTTAAAAAATACGCTATATAAATACAATATGTATTTGTATTTTGTCATGGTTATTAGTCATTTAGTTTTTTGAATATTGAAACTGAAAAGCTATCAAGAAGGCAGATGATTACAAACAAAATAGCTTGTTTTTTTTGTAAAGGAGACTAGTAAGAGACAAGATAAATCATTCAGATTTTTTACAGATTTCACTGATTAAGTTCAAAGACAGACATTTATATATTTATAAATGTATCAAGCAATAATAAAATTTAACTCATATCTTAATTTTGTCAAAATAAATACACAACCTTGAAATAATTAACTTTTTTTTAAGTGGCCCGACCAGATCCCGTATTTTAATCTGATAAAAGCAGATGCTAGTGGTGAGGTTGATGGAAAGGAGGCCTTCTATCCTCAAAGACTAAAGGCATTTAATCCCAAAAGATATATCAACAGAACACCACTGTAACATGCAAACGCACTCAGCAAATAAAAGTTGTTCTATTAAGATGAAGCAAAAAAAGAGCTTTTACCATTGCGTATTTAGAATGGCATACATGTTTTAAATATGCTTTATTTTTAAGAATCAGACATCAGAAACGGACAAAGACCTTTATTTCAAAGTTGACATCGGACATACACATCTGTGTATGTGTACTTGTTTATGTTACCTATTTAGGATGGATTCTGGTACATTTATCAACCTTCTGAGGACCAACAGGCCTTGTGGGGACCAAGGGTAGTCCTACTGTGTTGGCCCCCCATTTTTATTGTAGGGAGTCAGT
>JAUZNJ010035322.1:0-12313 GCA_034780135.1 Jordanella pulchra
GTGCAATTAATGAAGATTGGCCACCAGGCTGGTCCAATTTAGCCATGAAACCTCCCACACTAAAATGAGGGGTGTTTTAGTTTCATTGTCCAATCCCTGTAGATCAGTCAGACTGTTTCCTAACCTGAACGTGTTGAAGAATGTATTCAGTTCATTGGCTCTGTCCAGACTTACATCTGTCTGACCATCCTTCTGCTTGAAGCCTGTGATTTTCTTCATTGCTGACCACACATATCTGATATTGTTCTGCTGGAGCTTGTTTTCCAGCGTCGTCCTGTATCCCTCCTTACTTTCTCTTATTTTGACGTTAAGTTGCTTCTGTACACTCCTCAATAATTCTCACTCTCACCTCTTAATGGCTTGTTTTTTCTCGTTGAGCAGTTGTGATAAACCTTGCAATTCATTTCCCATTTCTTTTGACCATCTTTCTACAGCTATCTTTAATGGAGCTTACCTTTTACAAAGGGTTTGTGAATGAGTCGAGGTTTATTTGTTTGTTTTTTTTCCTTTCCTTTGGAATATCAGTGGACAAACTGCTGTAATGTGGGAAGTTTAAGAGTGACGCATAAATAAAATCTGCAGTTATTGCCACTAATGCATTTACCTGTTGCAGATTAGCAGCACTGGAACTGATGACATCAGACACAGACAACAGCCGAGGATTTGTCAACAATTGCAAAAACAGCACTGGTGAATTTTTTGTGTAAATATGGACGAAAACAAACTACCAGCCATTCAATAATTGAGCGTCAAGAGAACAAATAAGGCTAATCACCTAAAGAAGCCATGTATGTCTTTTCCTTCTAAATCCCTAAGAAGTCGAAGCAGATGTCTGTTTACACTGAAGCTATATATGCCAGAGGTTTCAACCTTTTTTTAAAAAAGGGAGATTTTCTCTCCTCTGTTGCTCCATGCATACGAAGGATTGCTGCAACACATTGCAATCAGCATGCAGTTTTATGCATTTTAACTTATTTTTTAATTCTAAGTATATACTCAAATATATCTCCATAAACATTCGTTCAAAATGCATCAATTTAGACTCATTAATAATTTCAATGTTTTATTTGTAAATGAACATTTGATATTGTAAGCTGAGCTCATTAGAGCTTTATACCAGCAGATGGCGGTAACGTTCTTGTATCGCTCTTGTCCAGCCTCCTAACAGTCGAAAAGAAGAAATCCGATGAAATTTTATGCACCGTCTGTTATGATGAGCTGAACATTGAATCCGATAACAGAAGCTTGTTCGTTATTAAGCCATGGATATTGTTCTGTATGTTCTGGCAGCTGTGGTTCTCCTCGTCCTTATTGGGTTTGCGCTGAAGCTTCAGAGAAAAACACGGGACGGTAGGTTAGCTTTGATGCTACACCTAGGAAGCTATAGTAACAGAACGTTATTTGATTTTACACAAAAACCATTGCGAATCAGACTTCTTTTTCATCTAAGTATAGAAATTGTTATTAAGTCTGTTGAGTTGGAAACTGTTAGTTTCACTGGTTGCTATAATGCAACGTCAGCTTGTAACTTTACTACGGCACCCTAAATGGGACAAATAACCAATGTCTGTTGAATCTGCTGAAAATGACAGATTTTATTACAGACTTAGAGTCCAAATTACATTAAAAAGAAAACAAAGACAATAAAAAGAATAAAAAGTACAATAAAAAACAACTAATCTTAAATGTGGATATTCGTTTTGTTGCGTTTAATAAATACTAATATGGCGTCATACTTCTGGAATATAGGTGTTAAAATCCGTGGTATCAAGTCTTAATTAAATCCACCCATATTATTCCTCACCGCTGTAAAATAATCGCTAGCACAGAACAGTCAGAGCTTAAGGATGATTGGTGTTGATGTCTTTAGCGGATCGGGAGCAAAGGAGGGATGTTGTCCGGGCAGCAGCAGGCCCTGTGCGGGGGGTGGAAGAGCGGAGGCCTATTGGGCCCCGCAGGAGAAGGAATCTTGCCACCGTGATGGCGAACAGGCGTCCCCAGAGAGGAGATCAGGGTGAGCTTTCATCATCTAAGAAGGGTTTGACATGAGGAGATGACTACCTGTGTTTTTATTATTTTTTTTAAGCTTAAAGTTTGACATACATTTAACACTCACCACGTGCAAGTAATGTAATGGAACATATATGGATGATATGTATGTTTCCTATTTATTTCAGAGGAGGATCCTGTGGAAGACGAAGAAGCCGAACTGCAGAGCATCCAGCCAACAGCTAAAATTGGAGCCAAGAAGCAAAAGAAGTTGGAGGAGAAACAGGCCAAAAAAGCCCAAAGAGAGGTTCTGCTCAGTTTATTTATGTAGTACCAATTCACAACACATCATCTCAAGGCACTTTACTGCTACAATACAGTCAGTCAATACAGTCATATGAGGGAAAACCAGCTGATTGCCTCAGGTCAGTGTCTTGTAGGCTGCTAGATCTAGAATAATGACATTTAACAAAAGCTTCCTTTTATAGGCAATATAAAACCAATTCCTAAAGAAAATGATGGACCTCTGGTTCCACCTCCACCACCTGCCACATCTTTTTAATTAAACCTCACAAGGCTGTTTAGAAAATGCATTTCAAGTCGGGGAGAAAAAAACAGCTTCAGGCTTTTCTAGGAAGTCGGGCAGCTGGGTCGATTTATATTATGCAGACTTTCTCTTCCTGGATGAGCATGTAGTAAACATTTGAAAAAAAAAAATAGAAATTTTAAAATCGAGAAACCTCCAGTAGAACCAGACTATGAACAACTGTCTTCTACAACTATAGAGGAAGCCCACAGAAGAATCATAAAGCACAATATATTTACAGTTGATAGTTTTAACACCCCCTTCAGGTTGGAGGGGGGAGTTCCTGCCTCAAGTGGAGGAGTTTGAGTATCTTGGGGTCCTGTTCACCAGTGAGGGGAGAATGGAGCGGGGGATCGATAGAATGATCGGTGTGGCTGCTGTCATAATGCCAACGCTGCACCGGTCTGTCGTTGTAAAGAGAGAGCTGAGCGAAAAGGGAAAGCTCTTGACTTATCAGTCGGTCTATGTTCCTACCCTCACCTATGGTCATGAAATCTGGATCATGACTGAAAGAACGAGATCCTGGATACAAGCGGCTGAAATGAGCTTTCTCCGCAGGGTGGAGATTGTGTGAGGAGCTCGGAGTAGGGCCGGTGCTCCTTCACATCGAGAGGAGTCCGCTGAGGTGGCTTGGACATCTTTTTCGGATGTCTTCCGGATGCCTCCCTTGTTCCAGGTGTTCCAGACAGGTCCCACTGGGAGGAGGCCCAGGGGACGACCCAGGAAATGCTGGAGGGACTATGTCTCTTGGCTGGCCAGGGAGCCTGCTGCCACTGCAACCCGGTCCCAGATGAAGCGGGAGACGACGAGTATGAGTTTTACCACAGAGTCACTATAAAAAGCAGGGACCTGAGACCTCACACTGCTCTATTACTCTCACCTGAAAAATGCTTCTTCTAGCGCATTTTAGCTGTGGTATTTCTTTGTGACATGCTGCAGAGGATGGGACTAAGTTCAATGGCAGATGACCAAGGAGAAAACTAAAATGAAGCTGAAATATACAACTGATCATATTTAGTTTATGTAAAATTGTTCTCACTGCCTCTACTGGCTGATCCTAGCCACACTATCTGTTACACTGTGTGGATTTCTACACCTGAAATAAAGGTTCATTCAGAGCCCAAAAAATGATCTCAGCATCTGTTCCTAGAAAAGAAAGTTCTGCTCGGACGTTTCAAGTACAAGCAGTGGTTTCCTGCACACATGACTAAAACAAACGGGGGAATACAGTTTGCCTTTATTTGAGGTGTATTTGAGGATTTGTGTTTTTTTTTTTTTACAGTGGTGCATCATTGAATGAGGGTCAATGTGGGTCACTTCCATCATATGGGTTTAAACAAAGGACAACTCAAACTCATGGGCTTGATGCTCCTTGGTTAAGAAAAAAACTGGATTCCAATTCCAAAAAAGTATTAAAATTTATAAAATTAAAAAGGAATTGGAATTGGAAACTTTCAACTAAATGTTTGGATTTTACAGGGTTTTCTACATAAATTAACTGATTTGTGCCACAAGGTTGTTTGCACTTAAGTAATGTTGACCTTTTTTAGACATGCAGATTAAAAAGGGATTTTTCATATTTTTTATTATTCATTTCAGGCAGAGATGGAGGAGAGGGAGGAAAGGAGGAGGGTGCAAGAACTCAGAGAGAAGGAGAAACGGCAGGAGGAGGAGAGGGAACAAATGTTGGAAAAGAAACAGGTGCAATCATGTGCAGCTGTGTCCTACTGGGCTGCATGTCATGAAGTGCTGAGACACTGTGCTGCTGTATCCTTTAGGAAGAGGAGGAGCAGCGTGCTAAAGAGGAACAGGAGCGACGAGAGGAGGAGGAGTACCTGAAGCTCAAGGCCTCGTTTATCATTGAGGACCAGGGAGAGCAGGAACAGCTGTCAGAGGACCAGGTTTAGACATCCGACACTTTATAGCCTGCTGTCTGTCAGGGATTATTTTAAAAAGGCTTTGTTTTCAGAGTGTTTTCCACTTTTTGTTTTTAGTCGCTCAGTCTGCTGCAGGACTTCATAGAGTACATCAAGGTGAGCGGGACTCCCAGTGTCCACATTAGGGTGCAGGTGTGCATGATCTGACGGTTCACTGAGCTCTGTTTGCAGACATCTAAAGTGGTTCTCCTGGAGGACTTGGCATCTCATTTTGGGATGAGGACACAAGATGCCATCGCTAGACTGCAGGACCTTCTCTCTGAAGGAACGCTCACAGGTCAGGATAAATCAGTGAGCATGTTTACAGGCGGCAACAACTTAAGACATAAAGTATCTGATAATGGTAGATTTCTAAATACATCAACGTCTGCAGCTTCGATTGAGCCTGAATATTATTAATTCAAGAGTCTGCATCCATTTACTCATAATTTGGTAGATTTGCTCTTTAACCCGTCTAACTTGTCTTTTATTGTCTAGGTGTTTTTCTATAAGCCAGCAACTGTAGTTTTGCTTGGATTTTAAATCACTCATCTTGACAGAAACTTTAATAAGGCTCCAGCTTCAGCAGCGTCCTCGCTTTCCATTGTTGCTTTGCTCTGGGGCTGATCCACACCGTTTATGTTATTTTTAGGCTGTATTGGACTTTATGTTTGTGTTATTGTTGAAAGTAGGTAGACAGGAAAGAGGGCCAGAGAGAGGGGAAGACATCCGGCAAAAGTTGACTGGCCGGGACTCGAACCAGCGACAGCCGCGTCGTGGACTCAGGCCTCCATACATGGTCGTGCGCTTAAGCATTACACAAATGCCGCGCCCATCCACACTTTTTTTAAACCAGAACCTGCTTCCTTCCTGAGCAGTTTCCCAGCTGGATCTACCCAGTCTTTTCCTTCTTGCCTTTAATCATTTAAAAAGCTGAGCGAGGAACTTTCAGTACATTGGAGCCGAGCATAAACTAGACTGTTCTCTTTCTGATAACCTGAAAGCAGACTGTTGGAGGCAGAAGTCCCATCCATGTATATGTCTTAGTTTAACCCAGACATGGTGAATTAGGAGTGGTGACGACGCCATATGGACTTTCCAAACTTGTTTAATAAGTTTGTGTAAATTCCTAACTGAACATGTATATCATTTCCTTTTTTTTTTCTTTTGAGAAACATTTGTTTACAGTGGATTTAAATACATTGTAATAGTATCAATGCTTTAGAAATCCTGAATATAAGCAGCATTTTTGAAATGGAGCTAAAATAACGGATAAGCTCCCAATAATCTGGATTAAGAGTTTTGCTGTTTGTCAGAAACCTTTAAAACAGACTGCTTGGTTGGAAACCTTTTTCTTAGTGTTGATGTTAAACCTTGTAATTTGTGCACATGGTTTCCTGACATATGAAGATGATGGCAGCTCTGTATCGTTGCAGGTGTGATTGACGACAGAGGGAAGTTTATTTTCATCACTCCAGAGGAGCTGGACTCTGTGGCCCGGTTCATCAGACAGAGAGGCAGAGTCTCCATCACAGAGCTGGCTCAGGCCAGCAACTCCCTCATTAACCTGATGCCTGAGAGCCGCAGCTCTGCCTGACAGACGTGCAGTAGCCGTTCCAGAATAAGATCAACGTTTGACTCCAGTGTTGGGTTATCATGGCTGAGAACGTTACAGCTTTATCATCACCAGGGTTTAGTTGGGCAGCTCTTAATTTTGAATAGGATATTAAAATGTTTGAAATGTTTTGGTCTAAACTTTGATCTGAATGCTGTGCATCAAAGTATTAGCGGTTTTTGCAGAGCCGTAAGGAATGTTTGAATCCCTGAAAAAGATATGTTAAAATCCTTCAATAAAATAATCCCTTGTCATTAACAGCAGAGAATGTACAGCTGGAACAACTGGCTGTAGTTTGTACGAAAAGGACAGCACTTAGCAACAGTTTTTAGTCCTCTCTTACATTAGGGTTCCCTTTAAACGTGTTAATGCCGCAGATCGTCTGCTCCCACACTGCTCAGTGAAAGTGGTTCCACTCGCCGCATCCCAGAAGTGCCTACCTAAAATATCACAGCTGTTCTCTTTTTCACGCTTGATACTTCAAGTCCTTGTCGTGGAGCAGATCGGATTGTTCAGACAGAAAGTCAGTTGTTAAAAAAGAAAGTGGATCCAGTGGAGTTTGAAAGTTAAACACCGCATGTGCCGACTGTGGGTCACATTTTACTCTAAAACATGTAAACAGAGCCACTAGAGAATCCCATTTGACAGAACACCATGGACCAGTATACGCTTATTTCGGAGGTGGAAAAACACCATTTTATAAGATAGGACTCATCTGTTCTTAAAAGATAACAGCAGACAGTAAAAGGCACAGGCTGAGAGGTCACGAGAGACACCGGTTATACTGACCAAATGAGCACTTTGTTCTATTTAAAGCCCACATGTATAGACATGGCCAGAAGTATTGGGACCGACACAAATATGATCTGCTACCCTCTGGTTTTCAGGTGTTTATGTCACATGTCATCACATACAGAAATACAATTGGAATCATATCATGAGTAACAAAACTTTTAATGACAGAATGAGTTAATGCAGCAAGTCAATATTTGCAGTGTTGACTCCTTCAGGACCTCTGCAATTCTCCCTGGCATGCTCTCAATTTCTGGACCAAATTCTGACTGATAGCAGTCCAGAATTCCTAGGTTTTCATTCTTCCAGCCGTCTCTTGATGACTGACCACAAGTTTTCAATGGGATCAAGATCAGGGGAGTTTCAAGGCCATGGAGCCAAAAGCCCTAGGTTTTGTTCCCTGAGCCAGTTAGATATCACCTTTGCTTCATGGCAGGGTGATCCATCATGCTGGTCTTTCTTGGCGCCCTGCAGCCTTTTTGGCAACAAATGGAACCTCTTTCCATCAAGTTCTTGATGATGCCATAGATTGTTGACTGAGGTGCATCTTTCTAGCTGTGATTCTCTTTCCTCATAGGCCATTTTTGTGCAGTGCAATGATCACTGCATGTGTTTCTTTAGAGATAGCCATGGTTCACAGAAGAGAAACAATGATGCCAAGCACCAGCCTCTTTTTAAAGTGTCCAGTGGCGTCATTCTTACTTAATCATGACAGACTGATCTCCAGCCCAGTCCTCATCATCACCCACACCTGTGTTAATGGAGCAATCACTGAAACAATGTTAGGTGGTCCTTTTAAGACAGGGCTGCAATGAAGGGGAAATGTGTTTTGGGGGATAAAGTTCATTTTCTAGGCAAATATTGACTTCGCAATTAATTGTTATTACACGGATCATGCTTTATAACATTCTGGAGTCAAATGCTCTTGGTGGGATAGGGGACTTGGCAGAATCTGTGGCGTTAACGTGTTCAGTGGAACCCAGGGTCAATCTCACCTATCAGAATCACTTCAACCTATGCTTAACAAACAGGAAGTTGGTCATACCAAATTTCCAACCAGTCAGTTCTGGTCTCTGCCAAAGGCTGATCTCCTAAAGGGTTAAAATTGAGCCAGTTTGGTTCCCAGGCGTCAGGGATCAGCACTTTTTGCATCTTAGGGGCAGAAACTAACCTTACTTCTTACCATGGAGACCAAACATATCGCTCTGACAAATGAAGTCACAGAAACATGTGCTTGATCCATTTTGAAACCCCAACAAATGTGTTCAAATGATCAAGAGCAGGAAGCTTAATACTTTGAAGGTCCAGGTCCATATTTGTACCGAACAGAACTGTTTCTTAGTTTTTAATTATTTTGTTGAAGCATGGTTGAAAAGTAACGTCTGACTTTAATTTGTTCATTTTCATAGATGTATTAATTTTTTTAGATTAGTTATTTCTGAGAGCAATGTTTTTTTCCCCTCTGTAATCGAACCTAACTCCCCTGCAATGCCTCTAGAAACTTCAAAACAACCAAATCCACTGCAGTACACACATGCAGGGGTGAAAAGTAACTAATTCTATTTACTTGTCTTTCTGTACTCAAGTACAATTTGTGTGTACTTTCTTTCAGAAGAAATCTATAAAAGCTGAACACATATTTTGACTGATTTCACATAATATAAGAATAAACATAATCTGGCTGGGTTTCAGATGGAAAATCCTATTTACTTCAAACTACATCTGATATTTGTCCTACAATTAAATGTTAATGAGCGATGCCCTTTAAATATTCCAAACGGTTATAATTTGAACAATGCATCATCAGATCTGCATTACTTTCTTTCCTGTTGAACCCATTCATGTAAATCTGCTAATCCAAAGGTCTCAATTTAGATCAAGGAGTCAAAGTCACAGCTTTCTTTGGAATCAACATCCACTGTGACATTTTAATTTGTCTAAGACACTTTAATCTTTTTTTTTTAACACCAAATATGTTTTTCTTAATTCTTTATTATCGAACTGAACCAAGGATGACAGCTATTGAAAATCAATCTTGATACATCTGATCACTTCTAAACAAAAGATTAAATTTCTGAGTCTCTGTTTCTCTGGAATCAACCATTTGTCCTCATGTTTTCTGGTCGTTGTCTTTCTCTCTACGACCTGGTTTTATTTCCCATGTGGAAGCCTTTCCTCTGTCCTGAAAACAGAGAGGACATCAGATAGGTATCACAGATAAACAACAAGTAACACTGCAGAGACAGCCTACCTTTATCACCACGCCTAAAGGTACCAAGTCTTTTCTGAGGGCATCACAAGCTTCCAGAAGGGGGACTCTGTCTGGGTCCAAGCCCGGTTTGTTATGACGGGTGAGAGCAAATGCTCGGACTTCACTTCTAAAACGGGTTAGATGCTCTACCACTGCCTGGAAGTTTCCACCACTGCCCAAGACCTCAGCCTCCTGCAGATAAACAACCAGATGTGAGATTAAAGAGGAATCTGAGGAAATAGGATGGCTGATCTACATGCAGACTGACCTGACTGCGCTGCAGGTCGATTCCAAATATATCCAGGACATCGCAGATGAAGGTAACAATGGCACCAAATACTGCAGGGCTATGAGCAGCTCCCCCTGCCTGCAAAAAAAGACAGTTCTTACTGCAAGGCCATGACTTCATAAGAAGCTGGACTCCATGAGTTACCGTAGTGGGCTGGAGCTGGCAGTTTCCATGGTAAATGAGATTCATCAGGGCACTAATGGCTTTGGGTGTGTCAAAGTCATCTGCTAAGGCTGTCCGGATGACAGACTTAGCTTCAGCCAGTCTGAAGAAACAAGGAAGCTCAGACAATAAAACCGAGCCAGAGGAGGATACATTAAAGAATTTTAAAATGAGTTTCTACCTTTGCCACAGGACATCCTCCTGCACAGGAGAACACAGTAACTGACCCTTAATGTAAGCCTGAGCAGCACTGATGAAGGTGCAAATGGTTTCCAGAGAGGTGCGAGATTCCAGCATGCTGCCGTCACTGTAATCTATGGCTGTGGGGATAACAGCAAAGGTGCGTTTCTCAGAGGTACCAGGTTCCCCAAGGTCAGTCTTCTTACTGCTGTTAACCAACATCTCAGCAGCAGAAATGGTTATGCTTTCATTATTGTAACATTTAGGAAGTTTTTTTTTAACATGAATGTTTTGGGTAAAGCATTATCAGACAAAAAAAAAAAAATACTAATTTCAACTGTCTAACACAAAACACTGCATAGACATGAAAGTGTACGGACAGAATCACAATAGTCCACTGAACTTCTTTTTGGTCCCCAAGGCTGGACTGGGACCAAAACCCGACCCTGTCATTTTCTGTCATGGCAGTCTACCATGATTAGTTATATGACATGAAATGTGGAGCCACTTACATGTTTTTTGCTTTTTCAATAACTTGAATAAAATTAAAAAGAAGTAAGAAACTGTTTGGAAATAAGACTAAGCACTGAATAATTAATCTTATATGGCTTGCTTGAAAAAAAAAAAAGATTAATCCAAATGTAATAAATGAGTCAAAAACAGAAAGTTGTATGCAAATTAAAACAGAAAAAAAATACATTCAGGTAGGAAAAACCCTTATATCAAAATGTAGAAAATAACTTCAGGAAATCAATATTTATAGTAGTAGGCAATGTATTTTCTTACTGTTCTCTTGATCGGATCGTTAAGACATGCTTCATTTATATATGCAGTCAGTTGTAAGTTATATGTGCAGTCATTCAGTAAATGATCTATTGTAAATCATATGTATTAATTATACATACTTTTTAAAGTAGAATATGACAGCCTTGGAATGTCCCAAAAATGTGCGCTGGCCCACTGGGCATTGTCCATTATGGCCAGAGGACCTTCCAGACCAAGTGTTTGCCTTTTAAACTTTCCATTTATTTTAAAAACAAATGGAAATGTGACAACATTTATAAAGATCACAATAACATAAACCATTAGGGACCAGCTGTAACAGAGAAAAGCAAAGATCAATGGTTCCTAGGTTCATATGTAATGTGTGACGTCAGGCACTGGGGGAATGTACATGCTGTCTTGGCTGTGTATGTATGCATATTTGTTGCATATTTTGCAACGATGTGTGTTAATGAGCAAATAAAGAAAAAGGGAAAGAGTTCAGGTTACCCACCAGATCTATATTTGCTCATCAGACAAAACATCCGAAATTCTTCAGCAGAATAAGACTGTAGGAAATCCTGATGGTAGAACAAAAGACCAATTAGTCACATAAAGTACAAGAGATGCCATAACTGGGCATCGTTATATCACAGGGCCTAAAACTCCTGCCCAGTGGTGTAAAAGTGGACAGAAGTCATGTATAACACTAACTGATTCTGAGATTTACATTTAAAAAAGGCTAACTTTAATTACAGGGCAATTCAAGAGTGAATTATCAACTATGATCAAATACTGATGAAACTAACATGTTCCATAGATTAAGGGAATCTCTTCAGGATATGAAAACCTGGATGAATGTCCATTTTATCATTTTGACCAGTCTGTGTGGAGGTTGCAAGGACTTGGCTTGGAAAGTCACAAAGTAAGCAGCTCACATTTCTTTTTATCACGCATCATATCATATGACAGGTTTCTAGTTGAGACATTATTATGTGAGGATGAGAAAGCAAGATCTGAAAACACTTAATGAAAACTACTGATGGAGGCAAGATGTGCAATGTATAATGTAAATGCTTAATGAGTTCACCATCAACCAACAAACGATTATGCTATATCTCCTTTTGATACATATGCAAACCTGTACTGTACACCTCCAGACCATGTCTGTCATCCCTGCATCACACTCTCCATCTCTCTAATGTATAAACATAAAAATGTTAACAGTGAAACTCAAATTTGATGAATTCACAAAGACCCAAACATTCCATGTTTAGCTTAACAGCCAAGAAATTGCCATGGACTGAAATGAATGCAAGTGTTCAAGGAGCTTTGCTGAACTTTTATCCACGTTCTGTTCCAGATGTTATTCTAATAGTAGCTTGAGCTCTGACCGTTCTTTCCTTTGACAAAACAATGGCAAATTAAACCAGTGGCCTCTGGATGCTGACATGCCAGCTGCAAGTGCATTATCGAGGAGTATACAGAAGCAACTTAAGGTCAAGAGGAGAGAAAAAAAGGAGGCATACAAGAGGAGGCTGGAAAACAAGTTCCAGTAGAACAATATCAGAGATGTATGGTCAGGGAATGAAGAAGATCACAGGCTTCAAGCAGAAGGATGATCAGACAGATGGAAGTCTGGACAGAACCAAGGAACTGAATTAGGGCTGTTGTAAACTAACATTTTAGTAATCGAGTAATCTATCGATTATTCTTACGATTAATCGAGTAATCGGATTAAAAAATTTATAAAATAAACTATTGGCAAATC
>JAUZNJ010035323.1:0-12313 GCA_034780135.1 Jordanella pulchra
GTGAGGCCTTTAATCCCAGGAACACCATGCCTACTGTCAAGCATGGTGGTGGTAGTATTATGCTTTGGGGCTGTTTTACTGCCAGTGGAACTGGTTCTTTGCAGAAAGTAAATGGGATAATGAAGAAGGAGGATTACCTCCAAACACAACAGAGAACAATTTTATAAACAAGCTTAATTGTTTTTTGCCTTTTTTAACAACATTCCTCTTATTTTTTTTCCTTTTAAGCTCCTGAAAACGCTGAAGGCTTCAGACTATCAACACAAGATGAGACCAGCATCACTCTGCAGTGGAATAAGATAGACAGTAACACCAACTTTGTTCTCCTGCTTACTGGCATAGAAACATTTATCGGTGCAGCAGATGGAGATGGACCAGTAACCCACACAGTCTCATCTCTGAGGGCAGGGACTAAATATACATTTACCCTCATTTCTGTGTTTGAGAACCTCAGAAGTACTGGAGTTCAAATCTCAGCTGTCACTGGTAAGAGACTTTTTATCCATCAACCTGTTTAAATCAGCGGTAATACAGACAGACAGAGGATCAGTGGTTTAGAACAGAGGTGCAATCACCAACTTTGTTAATACATAGTGCATACTGAGATATTCTTAGTTTCTGGTGAGAGCAAAGAAACAAAAACTGGCAACTCTAACCAGCAGGGCTTAAACCTATCCTTTGAAATATTTAATTTTATTTTATTAGTTTATCATTTACAGAGTTAGTAAATATTTAATATAAGCAAAACTGGAATAATCAGACACAAAAAAACCTCCATCCAAGTTGAAAATGTCAATTTAAATACAACTATACCAGTCAACAGTCTTTATGTGAGTTTGGCTGTTGTTTTTGGTTATTTAGCACTTCAAGTTTCAGTGGAGACTCAGATTTCCCTTTAATGTGACTTTTACAAGACATATAAAATTATAATAATCCTATATGTTATTTAGTTTTTTAAAATATGCCTCTTCTCTTTTTCCTGTTAGCTTCTGAAAATGCTAAAGGCTTTAGACCATTGACACAAGAATATAGTAGTCAATTAGATGCTAAAGCGATACCTAGATCTTACTTCAGTTATTGAAAAAATTTTGGAAACATACAAAACAAAGAAACACATTTTATCACTATACCAAAAAAAAAAAATATATATATATCTATATATATATCTATATATATATATATAGATATATATATATTTTTTTTTTTTAACAAAATGCACGTTCTTATGTCTCTTATAGCTCCTGAAAATGCTGAAGGCCTCAGAGCATCTGCAGCAGATGAGACCAGTATCACTCTGCAGTGGAATAAGATAAACAGCAACACCAACTTTGTTCTCCTGTTTAATGGAACAGAGACATTTATCAGTGCACCGAATGGAGATGGACCACTAACTCACACTGTCTCAAATCTCACAATTCAAACTAATTACACATTCAGTCTCTTCTCTGTGTTTGAAAACATACGAAGCAGAGGAGTAAGCATTGCAGCAACGACTGGTAGGAAGCTCTTTCCGACCAATATAAATATTCATATATGTGCTGAAATGTCCAAAATGAAATAATGATAGGGTTTAAAGGGATAAAAGGTTGTTATTCTTGTTTTCATGTTAACAACCACCATCATCATGCTGAAGGACCAAGTAAGTAAAACCATTTTTAAATTCTTGGCAGTTATTTGTTCTCCTTTATGCCAATACATTTTAGTTGTGTTTTTTTTTTATTTTGATCAAAATCTCATTATAATGATGGAAACATTTGTTAATCCAAAATGGTGTTTACAATGATTGAGGAAAATATAAACATTTTCCCTAGCCATTAATAACATATTTTGGGGTGTAAGCATTATGACTATGAAATTTCTTTTGAAGTTACATTTCTTTTTTTAACACAGTAATACATAGGGATGGGAATTGATTAGATTTTTAGCATTCTTTTTATTTTCGATTTGTTTTTAATGATTCAGTTCTTTTTCCAATTCTCTTATTCATTCTTATAAGAAAAAAGATGAACATACAGATTGATTACCATCAACTCAGTTTTATATAGACAAGATACTAGTTTAGAAGTAGAACAGCCTTACGAATCTAACAGTGAGGTTTTAAGAGGTCCACACCAACTGTAGAAAAACCCATTCTTAATGAGATGGTATTGAGTTCCCCCCCCAAAAAAAATATAACTTAGAATGACTGCAGCTCATTGTCTTTCTCATCAAAGAGTTCCTCAAAGGCAGATCTCTTTTGCTTTACCCAATGCGTCGGAAATCAAATGACCATAATTAAGCAAAAAAATAAATAAATCATAATCTATTACATCTAGCTTGGAAAATCCAGTTAAGGCAACTAGACCTGCAGTTTTCTAGAAGACAACTCACCTCTCATCCAAGAGGCTTCTTAAGTTCTAAAGGGTGCTGTAGGACACTGAGATAAATATGAATCACCTTAGACGTAACCTCACCTGACACACACTTTAACTCTGAGGAGGGAATAAACGACCCATCAGAACTCCCCTAACGAACATCAACGCCCCCAGGCGACCTCTATTGGCTATCATGTTGGAGGAATCAGAGCCACCTTTTGTTTCTTTTCTTCCACTCCCCTAATTCTTTTATCATACCTACAGTATATTTATCCCAGTGCTCTCCAGCACCAGTTAGAACTGAAGAAGCCTCTTGGAAGAGAGATTAAACATCTTCTTGAAAACTTCACATCCAGTTGCCTAAACTGAACTTTCCAAGCTTGACCATGACCTGCATGACAGAGAGCCTTCACAGATCTATCACATCTAAATTACTGTCACAATGAGCTAAACAGCTTACATAGTCTTCTTCCCACTAATCTTCATCATTCAAACCCCTCTCTTTGTGTCTATTCTTTCTCTGGGAGATTGAGCAGAAAATTGCAAAAAATAACTAAATTTAAGTACGACAGGGCAGTAGATAAAATCACTCACTTTCTCTTAGGTGCTTCAATTAAAGACTGGTCAAATTCAAATACATCCTCTGCTGCTACCTCTGTGTTTGATGCTATTGTTGCTTCCCTGATTCTGTCCCAGTTTTGATCCTTATCCACTTTGGATTGAAATCCAGGGTCTAAAATATTGGCCTTATCAAAGAATCTCTGGATTTAGGTGCCTTTAAAAAAAAAAAAGTAAAATGTGATATCATGACCATGCTTAAGTGTTTATTACTGTAATTGTATTTGTAAGTAAATCATTAATCGTACCGTGTATCGTTTGGAAAGATTTTTCCAATTATTCTCCTTGATACACCTCTTGAAGAAACAGTAATCATCTTGTACAGTGTAGAGGATCTATAGCTTTTGCAGGATGGACAAAATGTCACGACTTTTGTCTCTGGACACTGCCAGTATGAAGGTGTAGTGCCTCCATATGAGCAAAACAAACTCATTTGATATTCTTAAGGGGCCATTGCCTATTTTAGACACTATAAACAGAACAAAAGCTGTTGCATAAACAAACAAAAATAAAACCTTAATTCAAGTAAAAAAAAAAAAAAAAGCCATATTGTCATTGCTTTTCAGTTTTTCCTCATCTTTCTGTTTCCATGTTTCTTATCTGTTGGTCATTGCAGAATTTCTCATCAAATACATAGAGTTCCATCTGGTCTTCACATCTAGGAGAAGCATATGCCCGAGCAGTGTCAAGGGGCAACACATAGAAAGTTTAAAAGTTGATATAAAATTCTTTGTCATAGTTTCTTAATTTAATTTGATCATGACCCGATGATTTACATCCATCCATATAATCACAGAGCGAATTATTTCCGCTCATTTGTAAATGACAGGGCAGTTACAAAGGTTCTGAGCTCCAAGGTTTAAGTTGTGTGGAAAATGGAAACTTGATAGTTTGTAGCTTTTTGGTAGTTATGTTTGCCCGACTTGTAACAGTTGCTGCCACAGCCTTCTCTTTGACAGCATTCTCCTTCTAAGACATCTCCTCAATCTCCTCTGCTACAACTTCCCCTCTATGGGCTTAGTAGCCTGCTTTGGTTTTGAGGACTTTTTCTTGAGCTTGGCTATTCCTGACCTAATGCATCATTACTGTAAGGTAATGATCTTGGCTAACACCTGTCCATCCATCAGCAGTGATGAAAACATTTCAACTCAGAAATCATATTGGCCTTTTCAGCTGTATACCAAGCAGGGATCATGTGCTTGGTAAAACTGTCTCTGTTTTGAACTTTGCACTTTGGGTTGAGAATTTTACTTTTTCTTTCCTTCAATGAAAGGAGAAGCAAACTGTAGACTGGAAGTAGTAATGTCAGTCTCTGAGCCAATCAGACTCTGTCTGTCATCATGGCTGCCTGTGCAACACATGAAAACAAATTCAAGTAAAATTAACAGCAATACTAGATTTTACGATAGGGCAAACGGCACTAACATGACAGTCAGTGTTGGTCAGTTACCGGCAGTACTAACAGGAGAGAAGGTGCTAACGCAACATTCGTTTGAAGTTTCACGGCTTTGATAAAATGTCTAATGTCTTGTTGTATTCCTTTCTCGTAAAATGAAACAGAACTCGATGACTTTTGCGCAGGTGCCATGTTTCTTGTTGAATGTGCTGGTAAATTATGTTGCCAACACATAGTGATGTCCTTCGTGCCAACTGAAACTAAAAGGAGAATCTTTTGCAAAAATAGCAACTCATATCAATGAACTGAAACAGTAGAAACCGATTCTCAGCAAGAACTGGTTTTCGATTCTCATTCTTAGATATATGACGGTAATAATGGGATAATGGATACTGAAAATGTACAATTTTGAAGACATTACCCACATATAAAATGATGGATTACAAGCATTAGGTTTAGTACTATGGGAACCATGTCTTTTCTTTTTAGAACTTAATATTCTGACTTCGGCAATTAAAACCTTTTTTTTTTATTTTTAATTTAAAAATATATTTGATAGTATTTACACTTTCTCAAATGTGAAATGGTTGAGCTCAGAATGTGTTAAATTCACAACACAAATAACCTGGGAATACACTGTTTTTATTTAACCCCGGGAGTTCTGAAGTTTTTAATAAAGCAACATTTTGCAGTGTGAAAGCATTTTAATGTTACACAACAGATTACCTGACTGTTACCATTTCATTTCCTAGCTTTATCTGAAGTGTAACCAAATTTCCTCTTATATAAACTAATATTGTTAATAATTGATTTTTTTGTAGTTCTTTGTCCTTTGTAGAGTGATGCTTTCTTTGTTTACAGAATATGTTATTGGATTGAATGTCCTTTGTAGAGTGATGCTTTCTTTGTTTACAGAATATGTTATTGGATTGAATGTCCTTTGTAGAGTGATGCTTTCTTTGTTTACAGAATATGTTATTGGATTGAACGTACACTTAAATTCTAAGAAAGAGCTATCAGCATTGGAGATGGAAGATGCTTTAGAGGAGGTGAGACTAACATTTCCTGAAGTCTCTATTTTGGTAGATCATTATCAAGATTGATCAAAATAATTTTCATAACATTCTGTTTAAGTATTTTTTCTCTTTTCAGTTCTTGAGACAATATGGTGTACCACCGTTTTCCCTCAAGATTCTTATGGTGAAACCATAAGCAACATAAGAAAGTAAACAAACAAAAACAACAAAACAACTGGTGCAGTGACAAAGCAAAGCCCCATCTCATGGCCAGTCTTGGCAGCATGGTCTTAAACCAGAACAGACAGAATTTTAAAAAATTAAAAATAAAATGGGAGCCATGTCTAAAAAAAATAGGAAAATGCAGCAATAAAGACTGTGGTAGGGTTTATATACCTAATCATTGAAGCAACGAGAGGGGAGTCTCAGAGAGTCATCTTTGAAGTTTGCCGAAGTATTTCAGTTGTTTTTCATAAAGATTGGAGAGTGATAAGTTGTGTGTTTCTTGTCCCTGGTTGATTCTCGTTGTTTTGTTTTTTTGAGGCTTAAAGAGATTGACTATTTCACTTAATTAGTTTTTGTTCTTATGAACTCCTATATAGGTAAGGTATTCTGTTTTTTAAAAATATCTTATTGGTTGTTTATGCCAGTGTTTGTTCTGCCTGCTATATAGACCTACAGTATGTGCTGTATGATTCCAAACAAAGCAAACCTGGCTGTTTTCCCTTATGACAGAGATTTTACAAAGTATTTCCCCCAAAGCGGATGTGTTTTACCATGCAACTTCAT
The DNA here is from genome assembly GCA_034780135.1 of Jordanella pulchra. Lineage (NCBI taxonomy): Eukaryota > Metazoa > Chordata > Actinopteri > Cyprinodontiformes > Cyprinodontidae > Jordanella > Jordanella pulchra. The sequence continues at coordinate 6,174 of JAUZNJ010035323.1, forward strand.
CTTTTCCTGCCAGACACATAACATTTTCACTGAACTGCTGAGTAGTCCAACAAAAATAGAGCTGGGATCTATCTCGGCTGGAGCTTACAGAAAATTGTGTTAAGTGTATTCATCCCATTCACTTTAAATGAGCGTTGTGCCACAACTTCTGACAACACGATTTTCTTTCGGATCAGATGCAAAACTGTCTTCAGTGTGTTCAGGGTTTAAAGTGGCATAACTTTTACCAGGTTGAACCAATTATGAAGGAGCTGGTCTTTGAAGATGACACAGAGGTTCCAGGCTTTTTACTGGACAGATAAGTTTATTTAATTTAAGAGTTGTTCTTTTGCCATAATGTTAGAAACAGGGCAGTGTAGCCCACCAAGTACTCTGTTTTCCAGGAACAGACGGCTGGTTTGTTTTTCAGCCCGCACTGGACAAGCTTGGTTGTAACACTTATCAGATGCTCATATTTTTCATAAAAATCATACCAGAGACAACCATACGATTCTTTTAGGTATATTTTTCAAAAGAATTTTCTGTTGTTTCATCAAATATTTTGGAAAGTTATTTAAGGGTGATGGGGGTTATATCTTCTCTTTAGGCAGAAAGGCCAAAGTAATACCAGTTTTATTGCCATGATTTAATCACTAGAGCCCAGTTGTATCACTAGGCCTATTTAATGGGGGTTTGACCCTCCTTAAAATATTCTTGAACTCTTTAAATAATTGGTTGATTTTAATATAATGTACTTTTAAGGGAGTGATTTCCAAGTAATGCAAAAAGGTAAACAAGAAAAACAAACGACCACAGCTCAATGTTAGCCCTTTAAGGTGGCTGTGAGAGCTATTTTTCCACAGTTACCCCCTGTATACTACACTATGCAGGAGGCATGATGAAGTTAAACTCAGCTCAGATCCCAAGTTCTTGCACAATTAAAAAATTGGCCAAGAAAGGGCAAAAAACAAAAAATCCTACAGAGTATGCCAACCCTTGGGAACATAAGGAACACTCAGATCTCTGATATATGAATGGACTTGATTATTTAGGGCTTTAAGTGAGAAGTAAGGTTTTAAATTCAATAATTTATCTCAATATCTGGGCTACAGGGATAAAATTTCACAGTAACGAGTCCTGGATGACATCATCCATTCTTTACAAGGACTGCCAACCCACCTCCCTTGATTTCTCTGTGAGTCTATTCATATTGTCAGACAGCCTGGCAAAGAGGACACAGGAGTGGGGATATGATCCTGCAGCCATGTTTTAGTAAAACACATAATACTGCAGTCCCGATGTTATGGCTGGGTCCTTGCTAGGGCTTGAATTTCTTCTAACTTGTTTTTTGTAAATTTTAACATAACCTGAAATGACTGATAGAAGAGATGCTTGTATTTCCTCCTCCTCTCTCTTCTCCATTCTCCTGCTTTGCACCTGCATACTTCTCAACTCAATCGCGACTTTCACAAGTAGTTGAAATATTTTTAATATGTTGGGGTACAAAAACTACTTTGTATAGTTACACATCAGTGCTTTCAGTTCTACTTTTGTCTCAGTGTGAAGCAGTTCAACAGTGTGCTGGCGAGTAATGTTTAGGTACTTAACATCAAGGCACCAGTTTTCAAGTCTCGGTCTCTTGTAATCAATTTAACGCACCACTGGAGCTTTAACCCCGCAGTTCATTGTCAGTTTTCATTAGGTCCTTAGAAGATTCGCTTCATGTCTCCAAGCCTGTTTTTTATAACCAAGCCCCCATTACTTAATTAAATCATCCAACTCACACTGTGGCTTCCTAGTTTTTGTCTGCACTTTGGTCTGTGACACCATTTAACTCTATATATTGAAATCTTGCTCTGCTATTTTAACCTGTCGGTATTGTTTTTATAAATGCTCTCTATTCTGTAGCCTGTAGTCGATTTTTATTCCTGTGGTATTGTCTCACTGTATAAAAGTAAGTACATATAGAGTGATGTACATTCCACAGTCAACGTCTTTGTATGTGTAAACATATCTAGAAAACACAGTTAAATCTGATTTTTATCAACTTTCTGCAACAAATGTTATAATCATAGACTGGATATTAAGGTTGAAGATTGCCGTTTTAAAAAGAAACATCTTGGTAAACCCAAATAAAGTATTTTATTACACCACTACATGTGTTCTTTTTACATTGTAAAGCTTTTAGGAAAAAATTGAAAGAAAGCAAAACAACATATTAAAAAGAAAACATGGTCACCAACACACATTAATTTTTTAAACACCATGGAAGTGCAACTAGTCTTTACACCTATTTACTTTCCTATATATGTCTGTTAAAAGGATTACTGGAAACTGGGGCCATCAACAAATTTAACTCCATAGAGCTTAAACAGGATGTAATCAGAATTTGCAAACATATGTAGAAGTAAACAGACAAATACTTTTTGCAGTATATTGTAATATATGAAGTCATATTATTATATGAAAACTTAAGGATTCTTAGTTAATATAAAAAAATGTAGATATTATAGAAGCATGTCAAACTATGAATCTAAGGTACATATTGACCTGAGATACATTGTGTGTCAATTTAACCAGTAGTCAAATGTTAAATACTCCCTTTCTCTTCTTTTCTAAGCTTTAAAGTGTACCCTAACACATTTATGGTGGAAAAAAAGGTTCAGCTCCAAATAAACAAATACACATGAACTGCCATTAAATTGAAGAAAAATAAAAAACATTATGTAAAGAAGAAAATACAATTAAACCTTTGTTGAGGTTTTGGTTAGCAAAGAAAAAGAAAAAGAGACAAAGGTCAAAAAAGCAAGCCTTGAATGACAAGATTCAAAATTAAAACTATATTCAATATAAGCCATTTCTGAATTTATTTCAGAGAAAGGAAAAGCAACAATGTTGCTAATGACTTCCCACCAGTTGGTCTCCCCAATATTTTCATGGTTTTGAAGAAGCAATTTTCAGGGAAAACTGTGGTGGCAAGTTGTATTTTTTGAAGAGCTGGATTTTAAAAAGACAAATCTATATGAGCCATAGGTTAAAAAATGCAAACATGAGATAAATAAAGAATCAAATGTTAAATTAGTCTCGCCTCTATCAAAGCAACTTCCAACTCCGATTCTGACATTTTTTTGGGAAGCTCTAACCTCATCTTCATTGCCAAAACATAGTCTGTTGACAGTAAAATACACATAATTTTACAGAAAAAACTATTTTTAAACAACTTACAAGAATTAGTTTTAAATTGGACAATATCAGTATTGTATTAATAATTTTTCATTCTAAATATAAATGTCCACAACGGAAACTAAGTCTTTCTATATAAAAATCATAAATATAAAAGAATCTGAAACAAATCTAAAAAATACTACTTTCTTGGGGAAGGAAAAAAAAAACCTGGAAGAACAATTCATTTACTTACTTGGACCTGTTTGTTGGTTGATCAGGTTTTATGTTTTCAGCAAGTTGATTTTTGTTGTCATGAAAATAAAACAACATATGGTTTCATTCAGAATCATTGTATTTACCTTTAAATCCCAACATGTAAATCAGTCAAACATATATATATAATCAAAAGAAAAAAAACAGCCTAAAGACACTGCTCAGCTGTATAATGATATTCCACCCCCTTTAATGATATTCAAATCTCTATAATAATACAAACTAATCACACTATAGATCTATAAAACCAAGATCTGGTGAACATAATGTTGAGTTTAAGTGTGTTACCAGTAGCTGCAATGAATGTGAGTCCGCTGCTTCTAATGTTTTTAAAAACAGAGAAGAGAGTGAATGTGTAGTTTGTCCGAGCAGTAAGAGACGAGACTGTATGAGTTATTGGTCCATTTCCATCTGTTGCAGTGATGTTTGTCTCTATGCCATTAAACTGCAGAACAAAGCTGATATTGTTGCTGATTTTATTCCACTGTAGGGTAATACTGGTCTCATTTTGACTTGATACTCTGACGCCTTCAGTATTTCCTGGAGCTATGAAAAATAAGAACATAAAAAGAGATTAAATAGAATCCCTAAGCCTAACTAGTAGTTATATAGTTTTCTCTTTAAGCTTTAGCATTTCAAAACATCGTATACATGTAGATAAACCCTAGATTATTTATATGTCTAGCATTAATAATGAAAAAAATTTTTTAATTTTACCAACAGGATTTTGCTAATTTGAAGTAACATTTAGAAGCCAAAGTTCCAAGCTACATCTAATAGGTAATCTGTGGAGGAAGCTAATGATAACGGAGATGGAAATAAGGTCATCCAACCTCAAATATCCCAACTCTTTGACAGCAAGTCAAATACAAAAAAAGTTTTGTTTGAAATATTAATACAAAGTAAATGTCTTACCAGTTACTGCAGCTATGCTGACTCCACTGCTTCTTATGTTTTCAAAAACAGAGAAGAGAGTAAATAGGTACATAGTTCCAGGAGTGAGAGATGGGACTGTCAGAGTCACTGGTCCATCTCCAGCTGGTGCTGCTACATCAATCTCCTTTTCATTATAATAGACAATGAAGCTGACATTGTTTTTGACCGGATCCCATTGTAGAGTGATGCTGGTCTCATTCTGTCTTAATGATCTGAAGCCTTCTGCATTTTCAGGAGCTGAAAGAAAACAGTTTCAGCAAAGTTCTCTCTTAAATTCAATGGTTTTGGATGTTTAGATTAGGTTTTTAAAGAGACCAGTGCTTTGTCTTCATACATAGATGCTATTCAATTACATTTATTTGGTGTCTTATCTATATGTCACTAACCGTTTCGCAAATATTCCTTTTTTTCTTTTGCATCAGATTTGAGTCACAGAAGTACAGTAAGATAAAATATCTAACATGCTATAGCTGCTTCTTCTTAACACTCCCTACACTTTTACTAAAACTAGATTTATTTGAAGCTTTTATAAAATGATCTTTCTTACCAGTAACTGCAGTAATCCTGACCCCGCTGCTCCTTGCGTTTTCAAAAACAGAGAAGAGAGTAAATGTGTATCTTGTTGCAGAAGTGAGAGATGGGACTGTCAGAGATAGTGGTCCATTTCCAACAGGTGCCACTTCATCAAACCCTGTTTCATTATATTGGAGAATGAAGCTGATGTTCTCATTAACAAAATCCCAATGAATAGTAATACTGTTTTCATTTTGACTTAATGATTTCAAGCCTTCTGCATTTCGAGGAGCTGAAAGACAACAACAGAAACAAAGTTATCTCTTTAAGCTAGACATTAGTGGTGAAATGACAAATGTTTTAAAGGGCTTCTTTTAAGATCATATTTTTCAAGATTTGTGATGCATACAGAATGCAATTTTATATAATTAACTCAATAACCAAATACATTTTTACCAAAACAACTACAACTTTATTTATGACTGTTTAATCACTCAGTAGAATAAAGAGTTCATATTCACAAAATCAAGATCAAAGATCTAAAATAATGGCTGATTTGTTGTACTTCTTTGCCTTTTTAAGGTCCTATAGAAACTAGGGTAGAGAAAATGATAATAAAAAAAATACTTAGGAATGAATAAAGCTATTTTTATTCTTTTTTCCTTCATTATTTCTGAAAGAAAAAATGTCTGTTAGATGACGAAATTAGTATGTCTAACTAATACAATAAGTTGTTTTTTGAAGTTAGTTTGATTAGAAAATAATCTGGTTTTTCTGTTGCTAAAAAGCTTTTTAGGTCTCTGCACCGTGATCATCACTTGGCGTACTTCAACTAAGTACATGTGTCTTTGCATTCTTACAATGTAGCTGTGGAAAGAAAAACTTGATGGTGCTTCTAGATTTTCTATTACAATATCTTTCAGTTACATTTTCAGTGCAGCTCAGTTTATTTTTTATGGCAACAATTGACAACAGATCTAGTGTCAAGGTACTTTACAAATGAAAAAAATGTATGGACAGGATGTAATGTATTATTGAAAGAAAATATAATCCTTATTTAATTTAATAACATAGACTGACATTTTAATTAGAAGTAATATTAACAATTTGCTGCAGCCCAGCTTCAGACAATCCAAATTTGATCAAGGATCTGTGGAGGAAGCTAGGATTAGGATGATACCAAGGAGGTCTTGTTACCTCAGAAATTCAACAGTTATCACCTAAGATATATATAATTTTTTTCCATAACATTATTCAAAATGGAAGTATATATA
>JAUZNJ010035324.1:0-37018 GCA_034780135.1 Jordanella pulchra
GAGAGAGAGAGAGAGAGAGAGACAGAGAGAGAGAGAGAGAGAGAGAGAGATGGGGGGAATGCAATTTAAAAAGGCTTTTGTTAGGAAAACTGCAGAGAAAGGAGCAGAACTGTCATTTCAGAAATGCTTTAATTACAGAGCAGGAACGGAGATGCAGCGAGGCTTTCTAAATAATCTGAGCAAATGGGGAAAACATTCACTGGTGCAGAGGGTGCTGTTGGGATTTATTAAAGGGTAAATACGCCCAAAATTTGCATCGGTGTTTCATAATCATCTGTTTTTTTTTTAAAGCGACAGGACGAGCGGGTTGGAACAATCTATATCAACATACACATTCTGTAATTTCAAATCATTATAAATCCTTCGGGTGAGCTGGAAGAATACATGAAATATATATATTCAATATAGGCTATATATAAAAATCTAACTGGAACTTGTGCATCCATCAAACTACTTAAAACAGGCCACGTTGCCTATTTAAAGATGCTGAAATGTGTCTGATTCTGTTTCTGTAAATGTCCCCCCGCCTGTGTCATTCGGCAGAGAATAATGGACTTGGCCTATGAAGCCTGATTATTAGCCTATTATCTGCCGCCTGCTGAACCAGATTTACTGCGCCGCCGCATTTATCGGTCTGGTGGCCATGCAGCAGCAGCAGCATGAGGAGGAGGAGGAGGAGGAGGAAGAGGAGGAAGATGGTGGTGGTGATGGGGGTATTGCAAAAAAAGGAGGACAAGCTGCATGCTGACGCTCCATCCAACGTAATATTTTAGTTTCCAAAGGCAGGAGCAAAGCTTTGGGGGCAAAAAAAGGCTAGAATAAATAATATAAGGATCAAATAAAAACCATTATGACCTCCCTCTAAAGACGCAAAAAATAAAAACAGAAGATACAGACGGAAGCATGTCTTTATTTATCTATTTTATCGCAGTTCTGGTTATCAGTGTCCTGGTCTAAACCAAGCAGCGTCGGGAATTTCAAATACAGTTTCATTCATTGCTCAAATTTATTCATTTCATTAATTTTTTCTTTTCTTTTTTTCAATAAAAGCGTTTGCTTGTTCTAGTGTGCCAATCTGTTTGATTATTGTTTAGATTTTAATTCATATAACAATTTCTAATTGTTTCAATCGGATTTTCAGGCCTTAACCAATCAGCTACAAAAATGAAAACGAATAAGGAATATTTTGTACATGTATTTCAGTTTTAATGGTTTAAAGTGCAGCGTAAAAAAACAAACTAATAAATATAACTTATAAAATCTGCTGACCAGTTTTGATGGCGTATTTGAGAGTCGCGCGGCAGCTGATCAAGATGTCATCCAGCGTGGCCGGCTCGTCCTGCAGCTCCCAGTTGTTGAGCTGCAGCAGCTCGTTGGGGTAATGAAAATCGATCACTTTAGTTTCCCGATCGAAGGACTCGACTATGTAGGCCAGTAAAATATCCACGACCTCCTGCAGGAAGGTCATCGTTTTTGTATCCCCATCCATGGCAGGTAGCAGGTCTGACAGCATTGGAAAAACAAAACAAAACAAAAAAAATGTAAATGAAAAGTAACCTGAGCTATAGAGACAGATTATAACTAAACATTATGGAATTTGTGACTTAAAAAGAAAATCTAAACTTAATCCTGGGTTTTGTTGTTAAACTATCCCTGTGAAAATGTAACGTTTGTTCACATTTTTATAAAACAAAACAGACATTTGGGTTTCGAAAAGGGTTTTTTGACGTTTTTCACCCAACATCCCACCAAAGATCTGACTTAGGTGAAGGTGACCTCTGAGAAAAAAACCCTCTCAAAAACAGTAAAAAATTTGTAAAAACATTAATTGTTTGATTTTTAAACATGATCATTTTTCATTTACTTGTTATCATTAGTACTATTATAGGATTTATATTTTATGTAAAAAAATCATTAAAACGATATAGGCCTGGCTTTTTTTCTAATAACAAAGCATTTATTTTGAACGCTCTTCTGACTCTATTATGGGTTAGATGGAAAAAGCAACAAAGGCCCTGATTTGAAATATTTGACTAATTAAAAGGTCATTTATAATTTAACATAATGAAAATACATTTTTCGTAGTAAATTAAAATATTATTATTGTTCTTTTAGAAAATGATACAGTTTTGCAGCATTTGCAGTTTATACCTGTTGAATAGAGGTCTGAGAAGCCCACATCGACGCCTTTGGTGCAGGTGCAGGATTTGTTGCAGCCGCAGTTTCCCGCGGCAGTCTGCGGCGGCTGCTTGGCTGCCGGCTCGGTGGGTTTCTCCACCTCCCCGACATTTAGCAGCGCTATCGGCATTAAATATAATAATAATAATAAATATATATATATATATATATATATTCAAAAATAATAATTAAAAACAAAAAAGTAAAAAAAAAAAAACAAAAACAAACCAGAATGAATTCTTAAGCAGTCTGCGGGGCCATGCATGAGATAACAAACACCAGACGTACCACATAATTTTGATCCAAATCCTCCGGATAATTTCTGGGCAGCTGCTTGGCACCAAGCCCTTGCTGGAAGACATATGAGAATGCGTACACCAGATTATTTCTGCAACTTTATTTTTAAGATACGAAAAAATGTATAGGATCAATTAAAAAAAAAAACTGCTCTTGAAAATAGCAGCGCTAAAAACAAGTGAAGGATCAGGCCTGTCTGCTTTTCTTTAGACAAAGCTTTGGAATGACTGGTGCTCGGCTCTACTCAGGTTTCTGAGAAGCCCCCCCAAAAATAGAAAAAAAGGGAGACCAAAAGCCACTCACGGGTACTGGGGCTCTGGCTCCCGGTGTTGGCCCCCGCATTATCCCCGCCGATGGACCAGAAGCCGTGTGATGCCATTTGTCGCCGGTTGTTAGGAGCTGCGGGAGACGCGGGCAGCAGCAGCAGAGCCCATCCACACGGAGCTGTTCACGGCCGCTGTGGTGCTGAATGTGACCAGAGAGATCTCTGAGCGCCTGCAGACGCAGCCGCGCATCTGACACACCGCTCCGTGCGGCGGAGAAGAGCGTCAAAGACACGAAACACAAAGAGTGTCCACAGGTGCAGGAGGCATGGAGCTGAGTGTGCGCATAAAATTCCGCAAAAAAGCGCTTTTTCAGTTGGCGCAGGCGCTCTCTAAATGGAAACAGAGGAGTAGCTATGAAGAAGTTCTGAATTCATGAAATGTTTCAAGGTTACCTTACACCGTTTCACACACAAAGAAAACACAAACAGAGAGGAAAAAAACAAACAAGTGTTGATGTGGAGAAAACCATCCAGAGCTGTCTGTAAATATGCAACACACCAGCCGTGCCGAAAAATTCACGTCAGCAAAGAAATCCCTGCGTGAATCACTTCAGGGTCATGACGAACCGCGCTGCGTCGTGCGTCGTGACTCCGTCCACCCCCAACATTTCGTCTCTCATGATCGCTTAACTTACCCTCCGCACAGGCACAGAATGCCAACTAATTCATCTGCCCGGCAATTACAGACCTATTTCTTTGGCGACCGGCTGCTCTAATTGCCCGCCTCCAGAGGAGGAAACTGTGGGGCGGGGAGGAGAGAAGCTCTGATAAAAAAAAACTACATGCTCATCCTCTTCTGTTTGTGCGCATTTTCCCCTAAATGTATCCAGAATATATATTTTTTCAAGAACGGCACCGATTGTTGCAATTATTGAGGCAAAATATTTTATATTTTTAAAGAGAAAAGCCAGGAATGGATTGTTTTATCGTCCCTTTTATTCTTTTTCCCTTCAATATTCCATATTTAAGATCTTCAAACTAATCGATTACCCCTATAAGATAATTATGATCAAGGTAAACCCAAAATTTACTCTGAGAGAAGTTTGAAAAAATTTTTCTGTTCAGATGTAGATGCAGGTTACAAAAAATGAAGAAAAGTTTAACCCCTGTATGGATCTGTTTTAAAGTTTTCTTAACTAAACCCTGTCTACAATTGTTAACTAATGTTTTCTTTGCATGTTTCTATCAATGTTTAAAGATTCATCTTTAGTAATAAACTTAAAGATTTTAAGAATAGATGACCTCTTTGCCATTGCTCTAATCAACAGCTCCTCCCAGAGATTCTGTGCAGGTTTATCTTCACTGTATAGGTTTCTACAAAAAAATGCTTCATCCTATATAGTCAACAAAAAAAATCTTGGTCAACATTTTTTTTATACCAATCTGCAATCATTTTGGCTAAACTATATTCAATGTGAACAGCGTAATATTGACTTTTCCGGCCTGTTATTGTATTTAGCTTATTCAGTATCCAGTATTTGTTACTCTAACGTGTCTTCTTTGTGTATCTCCTGTGAGCCTGGTCAGTCATTGTTTTTTTTTTGTGACTACCCCTGTGGGCGTGTTCCTTCTCTGAAATGTCATATAAAGGTTACAGTTTGAATATGAGGGAAATAAATGCATGATGTGTAAAAGGATAATATTGTAAATCACAGGGGCTGAGTTGATAGCAACCTGATATTTTCTACAAAGGATCCATTTTAGATGTTGTTACTATATATTAAAAGCAATGGAGGGAAAACAAAGGATTAACATAAGATAATCTAGGTATACATTATAAAATATAACACACAGAAAATGGGGATTTTAAAATACTTTATGTTTAAAATAACAAGTTATTACAAGAGGAAAGCTCTTTTTGTTCAACATAACAAATCTTATTTTCCAAAAGTGTATCTTTGAATACTAATCAAAATACAAAGGGTTTAGGAAAATGGACAACAACTGCAATTAATGACTACATTACAGACAATATAAATAAATCTTCATTTACAGCAGTTTTATTACAGGAAAGTTTATTATTTACAATTTATTCTCTGAACAAGAGCATTTAAACCACTGAAACATTCTTTCTGCAGAATTCATTACAAAGACAAACCGTTAACATGTTTCTGTTGGAATCTACTGCAAAGACTGCATCAGGTTTGCTCAGTTCAGTACTTTTTGATGAGCCTTCGTCTTTGCGATGTCTTCCTCAGCAAGTGTCTGAAATCGTACGGATTATCTCCACTCCGGCTTTCTGTAGAGGACATTCTGAGAACGGAACGCCTGTAACACAACAGAGATGTGATGTTATTAAACGTACAGGGTGGTATAGATGGGAAAATAGAAAACAAACAGAGGAGATGCTTGCGAAGATGGAAACAGACAAAACAAACAGAGCAAATTTAAAAAAAGGAGGTGATCCACTGATTGATGTTAGGTAGAGTGAGGTTTTCATATTGTTTTCCATCTTCTACCATTCATCATCCAGTTTATCTGAGACAACAACAGATAGATTTTTTTGCTTTTAGAAGCAACTCAGAGCAAATATAACCTTCATTTAAAGGCTACATTTCTGAACAACATCATTCATTTATTTAAATCTAACAAAAATCTATTATGGAATATGTTAACATAATGAATTAAAAATGGCTTGAAAGCTGTAAATATCATCATGAGACTTTATTAGTTTATACTGGTGTGGCTTTTAAGTTGAAACCTAAATAGAATTACAGAATCCTATTGTTTTTAGTTCTCCTAAAACAGACAAAATAATGTTTATACAAATATTAGGAATTATATACAGTTTAATGTCCAGATTAATACTTTTTTATTTGTGTTTATAAGGAAGGAAATGGAGGAGTTAGCAAACTTAGACTGAATTAAAATGTTTGTTTTGGGGATTTTTCAGAAATGGCATTAAACTTCCACAAAATATTAAATTCAAATATAAGTTTATGCTTAAATATCATTTAGGAATGTAGAAATCATCAGTAAAGCAGAGACTAGATCTGTGCGTTAGTCAACAACGCTTACTGCCTTTTTAGTTCTTCAACAGCTGGGGCCAGAACTGTGGCACTCTCCTGCCACCCAGCAGAGATGGTGAAAACTAACTTAATTGACCTCAGTGCTGTTTTAGAAAATCTCGGAACAGTGTCTTGATCATAAGACCTTGGAATGCTAAATGAAACACTAGGTTTTTCCCAGACTGACATTTCTTTGTCTACGTTCACAAAGCAGGAAAATACAACCCAACTCGAACTTTTTAAAGATCTGAACGGTCATTAAAATAGATTTGAGCCAATTTCACATGTGGTCCAAAATCCAATTATTTCAGATGAGAATTATTTTTGTGCAGTTTTGATGCATTTCTTAAAAAAAAAAAAATTTATCTCTTTAAAATAAATGTTGTGATGTGCCGTACATCCTGTCACATCCTCTGTGCATTATTTTTTGACGCTCAAGGCTGGCTCTCTCCAAGCTATGTTTTGTCTCCTGGGAAACATTCTGCAGCCTTCGTTCAACGTGACAATGTCCACACAATAGTTATTATAGGAAAGGATTGTTTCAGTGTTTTCCTGAAGATTCTTTTGGAAGAAGATCTCAGTCGGTTTGCTTGAAAGAGTCCTGAAGCTTAGAAAGAGTTTTTGATGTTCTCAATGGTCCCTTTTCTGTAGGTGGTTGGAATTAGGGACAGGGAAAGGTGACCTTACTGGCCAAGGTGAGGTAATGTTATCGTCTTTTAAGTATGATAAATGTTGGAATACACTGGATGCAAAGTGCACTCCTACTGCCACTACTAACGCATTTAGAAAAGCTAAGATGAACTTCTTTTAAACATGCTTTGTTGACGATCCTGCAACAATCTGACAGAATATCTCCTCTTATTATTATCTCCTACTTTTCACTTCCGTCTCACACATCCGCCATTGTCCACTTCAGTCTTACAATCAGTTAGTCTTTTAGAACTTAGATCACAATGTCTTTCAATTTAGTGCAGAAACATTATGAGTCATTGGTCTTTCAGTTAAGAACTCAATAGAAAGTTAAACAATACAAAATATAAAAGTAGCCTGTATTTGCTGTGTTTAGTTACAATATAACTGCTGTGACCACCATGTTTAGTCATCCTGATGGTTTAGCTTTAAATAACACACTCGACCTGGTCAGCTAGGAGGACATTATGTGCTTTATGATGCTCACCAGTTTAAAAACAGTGCATAGCATCACCATCCCCACTGCTGCTATTACCTCACAGTCAGATGCTTGAAAATCATACTATTTACTTTATTACATTGTTAATTTTAAAACACTGTTATAGGAGGCACTTCTTCAACATTCTTAGTGTCTGTTTTTCACCAAACCTGAAATATTTCTAAACCTTTTTTTTATCTTGCAGGGAAGGGAAATGGTAGTAGCTCCCTTTCAGTCCACTGACATCTTTTTGGTCACTGGAGCTTTTTTTTCATCACTGGAAAAATATAATAAAACATCTTCTTCTCTTAGTAGTTTTAAACTGGCACCTTTTAAAACATTTGGTACCATTATACAAACAAACAGACCATCCTTAGTATAAAAGAAAAAACTGCAATAGTTTAGAAGAACCCAAAGAAAAATCACAGCCACACAAACAGAAATATCAACCACAGACTAATCTGAATATCAAACTTTGCAATGGATCAGATACTGAGATTTTTATTTGAAAAAATGTGAATATAAAGTTGTTTTTTTCATGCATAGCACATTATCAATAACCCATAATGATAATGATTAGAATGATCAGCCTTTTACCAGAAAGTGGTGCAACCCTTGTCGTAAATTAGGGAGTTTCATTGTTGCTTCCTAGCAGTTAATTATCCATGAGATTATACCTGTTGTCCTGCTTTGTGAGTCTGGGAGTGTCGGGTTCACTGACAGCCCTCTCTCTCATCAGTCGAGTAGAACCTGCCGATCTTTGCTCTGTGGACATCCGTCTGTCCCCGTGATGACTCCTGAGGGTCGATCGTCTCCTGTCCATGGACTGCCTTCGCTCCATCGACTGTCTCCTCTCTACAGATTGTCTCCTCTCAGGTATCCCCCTGAGAGCTGTGTTCTCAGTGGACATGGAGGGTTCGGACTTGCCGGTGGACAGGGTGCGGTAATACTGGTCGTCCACATCAAGCTGCTTTCCGGGACTGGAGAACAAATGGAGAAAGATGGTCTGGCTGTTGGATTTTAAAACTTTACCAATTTACACTTTAACTCCCAATAAAAGAAATCTTCATTTTTTCTAAACATAATGGATATTTGCTCTTGACTGGGACATGTTAGGAAGAGATTTTAGTAATACGACTAGTAGCTTTCCCCTAAATCTACAGCTGCTTCAAAAGGCTGCTGTACTTCTGAACTGGTTCTCTAAAAACAGAAATCATCGCCCCGGTTCTGCTCACTAGAGAACGTATGACAGTGTTCTTAAAACATTTACTCATAGGTCATTTAGTTCGAGCCTACTCTGAACACCCAGAACCAAATATGGAGAAGCACTATTTAGTTTCAATGCTCCACTTATCTGGAAAAAACAGACCGTAAAAGTCCTGAAAGCCTGAGTTATTTTAAATCAGATATAAAAACCTGTTTGTTTAGAACAGCCTGAAGTTAAACTGTTAACTGAGGTATCATCAAGTGTTTGCTTTACTTCCTTCTTTTATCCTGTTTTTATCTTTACTTGCTTTTATTTTGCTTCTACTGTACCATTTCATTCATGTAAAGCACTTTGGATTGTCTTTGTTTTGAATTGTGCTATTAAAATAAACAGGCCTGTCATTATTGAAAGGTGCTGCAATAGAAGATTAGAATAGAATATGACTTTTAGAAAAAGTTGTATAACCAAAGCTGCATTCTTTACGTGCAGGAATTAGATTAAGAATATGTTTATTTTAAACTGTTTTCTGGGTGGAACACCAGTGTTTTAGCTTTCAAAGATCTCGCAGCAGGTCGCATCCCATCATGATGCATATTTCAGAACCAGACTATAAAGCAGCTGTTGTAATAAAATGTAGATACCCGTAGTAATACCTTCTCGCTTTTTCCTTCTTTGAGACTTTCCCTGCGATTTATTATTATTTATGCACAATTCACTTTTTATCACCAACGTTTTCCTATCTTCTATCCTCCTCTGCTGTCACCTCCATCCGGCTCTGCCGTCGTTTCTCCTGACCTTCTCCTCCTTAATGATGCATGTAAACTGCTCCTGTCCATTCCTGACTTTATTTATCTGCTAACAAATTATCCCCCTTGATGTTTAGTGCATCGTGTGCATGTGTGTGGTTGGTATGTGTGTCTTCCTCAAGCTGTTGTGATAAAGCACCCTGGCCTCTTGCTTGCTCAACCATCCCTATCTGTCTATCTCCACCCTTCGCTCTGGGCGGTAAACTCACCTTGTGGCTTGTGCAGAACATATATATGCATGAATAACCACATGGACACACACTTTCCAAGAGGTTCAGCAACTTCTTAAAATAAAAGAATTATATAATCCAGTGCAGGTCTGATAAATTGTCTAGTTTACATGAGAGAATCAGTTAAAGAGAGGAGGAGTTTGTTGACACCATTATCAGCATGTCAGGCTTTTGGTCTCTCTTCAAATCAAAGTGTAAAGTCATAAAATATCATAAGAAAATCAAGTTGAAACAGGAGTAATATGCTTACTCTTCTTTTCTAGGCTTGCGTTTATCATCCTGGACAGATCTCTGTATGAGAGGAAAAAGAAAATCAATCCTTGAAATTATTAAAAAGTGAAATAATAATAAAGAAGAATAATAAAAAAAAACACAATAATCATTAAAGAAAGACAAAAATGAACAAAAAGCAATGTAATGCATAACTACTATGAAATGAAATTAAAAGCATGAAATTACAAATATTTCCAACAGAAATACTGTAAAGTGTTTTGCAACCGGTGCCAGAATATCTTCTTAGACAAGCATTGCAATAAATTACACAAACATAATTAAAGCACTGTTTTTTATGCACAGATATAAACTTTTTAAATACAAAGCAGCACATATCACATCAGGGGTTTGTGTAACAAGTTGCTACTAAAAACTGTTCAAAAAGTGTTCTTACTTAAGAAACTGGAAAAAAAAAACTCCTATTTACAGATTTTAACATGAATATTACAAACAGACTGAATTGTTTATAGTAGATGTTTTTAGGCCAGCAGAGCATTACATTTTGTTGTATGATGAGCAGCTGAAATGAGTGAAATTTAGCATGTAAAGTTATTTTTCCACAGGTTTCACAGCCTGTCGTTTCATTGGCCGACTGTATCAGACGCCTGCAGTTAGGGACACTGATCTGTTCACAATGACTGCAATCAGATCAAATCAATGTTTGTCTGATTAAGACTAAAGTTGTTTTTTTCCTTCACACACTAACAGACTCCAGTCTTTAGCTCCCTGAAGGAGAACTTATTTTGTGCTGCCTTGTCTTCACTGACACAACAATGGTGCAAACTGACACATGCTTTCCCTGATTGGGAATCAGGGGTAACATATTGCGTCATGTTACATCATCTTTAAATTGTTTGACCAACTATTGTTAAATATTCAACAGAATATCTTGTTATTTCAACTGGACTTTTTTCTTAGCTGGTTCTACTTCTGACAGGATAAATAGATTTTATTGGAAAAATGTCAACATATCTGTATTTACGTAACTAGGACTCAAATTGATTCTGTACAACCGGATGCAGAAATGACTCGTGTATCTTGTAAAGTACTCAGTGTTTCTCTTGAGAAATAGACTAAGAAGATCCAGGCACATTCTAATAACAGAATAAGTGATATAAACCAAAGGTTTTGCTACCGTATATATGTCATAATCTTTATTTCAAAAATTCTCAGTTACTAAGTAAATGTAATTAAAATATAACATTAATAGTGTTATCATCCAGGAAAGTACTTCAATCAAACAATAATCTCAGTTTTCTTATACTTAGAATATAAAGTTGTGCTTTAAAGTACATTTTAATTATAGAAAAAAAATCAGCTAGTAAAACATTTTAAATTGACCAAAGTAATAATAATAAAAAATGATAACCAATGGAAATCATGACACTGATCTTGAATATTTATATATATTTAGTAAAACATCTGCATCTGTTGGCATTAAATGTTGGTTCACTGTTCATAAACAAGGTACTTTAGTTTGCTTTTAAACAAAAACCTAAAATCAATATTTTATTTGACTAAATTATCATTCAGTAAATTTGTATTTATTATTATTTACCAACAATAAAAAAATACATATATATACTTTTTCAAAAACTTGGGGAACACTAGCAGTTAAAGCCCCAATCAAAAAACAAACCAATCAATGGTGCTCTGTGAAAGCCAACAAATGGGAAAGCAATTACCGCTTTGAAAAGTTTGTTGTCAAAAGTATCCCGAATCAATCACCATCTTTTCTGCTACTCACATGAATGAGCGTGTAATAAGTGGAGTCCTCCGGTGTGTTCAGGGTCTTTGGCTGTTGCGTTCTGCGGGGGGTTCTTGAAAATCTCTTATTGGCTAAAAAAGTAACAAAAGCATTTAAAAACATCAGGTGGCAGTTCTGTGGTTTGAAGCTTTAGGCTGCTGAAAAGTAACAAAGAATAGAGGCAAACATAATTTTACACCATCTGGTCAAAGAAAAAGAAGAGACTGACTCTATATATGTGGAGTCCAGTTAGTGCCTGTAGGTTTAGGCTTATCAAAGATTTAAAAGTTATGATTCTGAAGTTTGGAGCTCAATATTCTCGCTTTATTTTCACATAGAGTAATAGAGCTTCTTTTAAATCCATTCTATACATACATAAGAATTAAGAAACATTTGAAAATCCAACATCACAAAAAATATTCAATGAGTAGATAACAAATATCCATAGACATTGTTGTTTTCTGTTAGAAAGTTAACTTACAAAATACATGCAGGTAAAGAAAACACACCCAGGGGAGTTTCTTTAATATAAAATATTAAAAAAGTCATATTTTTAGTAATTCAGTTCAAAAAGTGAAACTCGGGTATCATATAAACTCATTAAATATAGATAATGATAACAAGTGTTTAATTATGTTAAATGAGATCATTCTGGATTACTGCTGATTTTTTTCTAAGGCTTTATTTGAACCACATGTCGCTTTAATATCAGTTTGCAGTTTGCCAACATCGTTGGGTCTGTCACCTCTCATCCTTATCTTGAAAATGTTGGATAGATTTTCTTTTAATTTGAGTCGGGCGTTTTTTTTTCCTCCAATCAAAAACAGTGTGACTGTGGTCATTGAACCAGCCTTTGGTTTCTTTGACAATGTGAATCTGTACCAAGATCTGTTTTATAAATTAAAACAGAATCTCACTGAAGCTCGTTAGCAGCAGTGCATTAAATTCCCCGATAGGCGGTTGCTATGACTTTGGACTTGATAAAACACCGTAGACCAATATCAGCAGATAACATGGCTCCCTGAATCAATATGTATAAAGAAACAACTTAATCTTTCATTGGGAATTTTTTTTATATATATTCTTTGTTTATAAATGTTTATATCTGTAGAGTTTAGTCTTAAATTCTGTTGGAAGTAGATTAAATGTTTTATAGTCAGTGTTCTAATATTCTAGGTAACGATTGGATGTCGATTAAAAAATTAGTTGACGATTCTTTCAATAATCAGTGAAACTCAAGTAATCCAATAGATCGTTTCAGCCCTCGATGACTCTTAAGTAACTTGCATTGTGATTCTTTTCTCTCCCCATAGACTCTGGGATCCTGGTTTCCCAAATGAAATGCAAAAATGTAAATGCTGCTGTGTGCTTCAGGTGTTGCTTAGTATAATACATTTAGAGCAGAAAAGTCCTAAAACAAATGTGGAGATTCATTAACTCTTCAGAACTGAGAGAAACGGATTCAACTTAATTATCTAAAAAAAAATGTAATTTTCAATTACACTCTACGGTGATGAATCTTTGATTTTTTTTAAAGACGTCCAGAAATAAACAGCAAAATTACAACATGAAATATTATGTCTATTATAAGCAAATCAGAAAATTATTGGAGTTAATGCCTTAATGGAGGTTTAGGTATCAGATCTGTTTTCTGTATTTCCAGAGAAAATAACATTTTGAGAGTTTTCTGTGATCTCAGAGCCACTTGGATCCATTTAACCCAGGAAATTAGCTGACATTTGAAATATATTTGTCCCACGTTCATTAAGTATTCCTTTTCATATATATACGAAACAACTCTTTAAAGAAGCTTCCCATATGCTCCTCATCATCCCTGTTGTGTGTGTGGTGCCTGTCCCAACATGCACGCTTTCTACCTGAGCTTTAATTTGTCATAATTTCCCTCATTGCTCTCCTAGACAGTATCACTCATCTATGTTATTGCAATTATAAACATATTAGACTGACCTTTGCTTGCTGTTTATTATTAATGCGCAAACTGGCAGAAAAATAATCCATCATATGCAGGAGCACCCAGGTAAAGAAGATGAAAAGTGTCCAATGTTATTAAACAACTCCATCCTAAAGGTCATTCTCCTTCACACAGTCGAGTAACGCGAAGTTTAAACACTGTCATATTAATTTCTGCCATAATTGTTGGCTCACAAAACGTGATTAACTTTTGTTGACCTTTTCTATGAAGAATAATGCAGCAGACATTCGTCTGCTTTCATTGCATGTGGCGCTAATGATTCTGGCTTATCTTATTGTGTCACCACAATTCATGTGGACGGATAAGATCTGTATTTGGAAAAAAAATTGTAAAGAGGAAGACATGGCACAAGTTCCTTTGCTGGCCCTTAGAAGTTACAGAGATAACTCGTTCTGAATGGAAGTCTTTATACCATGTGGGCTGTGATGCAAAAATGTTAACTTACCCTAAAACACACACACACACAAAAAACAAAAGAATCTTTTTTATCTAAAAGTAGAAAAAGTCTCCGTTTCAGTCAAGCTGGCTGCTAAGCTCAGCATCCAATCACTATGGATTCTTTTATATCGTTAAATTATAAACTACTATGTATTCATGGCCCTAAATAAACCTGAAACCAAATGAATTAGGTCTAGGGTTTGCCAAACATCACTAACAATGAAAACTTTAACTCTGCTGTTCTTAGTGCAGCGTTAGATTAGCAAAAAAAAAAAATAATAATAATAAAGATTAAAATACTTTTCCCTTATTTCCATCAGACATTTGAGTCTATTTAAACTGTTTGATACCAGCTACGTTTTTTTGATAACAAATGTACCATCTTCAGCTTTTCTCATTCACCACCGTGAAGCCAATTACAGTTATCAGCAAATCTAATGTCACTTCAGATGACACATCGGGTAGCGAGGTGTTTCCTGTTTTGGCACTTGACTTTCTCGGCTTTCGTGATCTAATGAAGTTGCATGACAGTGGGAATAGAAAAGGAAGCGGGGCCTTGATAAAGTAATTATCTGATCGAGAAAGGTTGCAGTTAAATCTGCTGAATAGTGCAAGAGAAATAGAGCAAATATTGTTAGAAAAAGACCCAAAGGATGATTGGATGAGCATTTTGGGTTATTTTATCTAAAGCCCAAAGTTTACATTAACCCCAGATCATTGTCTGCTGGCAATATGAATGAATGATGTTTGTTACTCAGCAATCTGTTTTTCACTAAGCCCATCTCACTTATCTTACCTGACTGAATCTGCGGGGTGTAGCCATTGATTGCTTTTCCTCTCACAAACAATCCATTGTTTTCAGGATTTGATTGATGGGCCAGGATGATCTCGTTCAGCTTCTGCTGCAGGGTTGAAAAGTCCTGGGAAGTTTTTTCAATCTGTTGAAGAGATTAGGGAAGATATGACTAGAATAGGAGCAAGGCTGCTTCCTTTAGGCAAACAGGGCTGTTAAAAGAAAAAATATGTTAATAACTACAATTTTTGTATCTCTGATCAGAATTTTAAACACATTTATCATTTAGGGACCACAAAGGTACAAGCCTCCAAATAAGTGAAAAACTGCAAGAAAACCGTGTCTTTAGTTTCATTTCCGTTACAAATGTGTGTAAAACTATGAAGATATTCGGCCAAAGCAAATTTTCAAAATGGGCGTATTTCCATTAAATATATAATAAAATTAGAAACATCAATATGCTTCTTCACATGATAACTCGGATGTAAACAAATGAGATATATCCATACTTCAGCTACAGCTCTAGCGCTCATCGTCGCGGACTGAATGTAAACAAATACTCGATCTTCTCATGAATCCTACAGTTGCCACATCATCTTCTAAATACCTCATTTATTGCATCTTTTTACAAGGCAGTAAGCTCCAGTTGCAGATTACATAACTCGTGTGAAAAAGTGAGAAAGTGTTCCCATTGAAGTTTTGCAAAACATAAGAACCTTGATGTGACCGAAAAACCACTAAAGCATAAAACTTTTTATCAATTTGAGTTTTTAAAAATTGCAATGTTTCCATTTAGCAAATATATTTTAGTAATTAGAGACGGGTTTGTTTAAGAAGAGCTAAACTGTCACTCTCGAAGATAATTGTTACGGATGCTCAGTTCCTCATGGATTGAAGGGTACCAACCAAGAGAGAAATATTTGTTCCAAACTGACACCCTACAACATGGAAACCCTAAATACTTTCCAGAAAACATTATATTGGTCATAAGAGAAAAAAGCAACTGAGCTGTTGAGCAAGATTAAAGTATTTAAAAGGTTGTGGTAATTTTAAACTCTCGTATCTATCTATAATTTTCTTCTTTTCATTTATGATACTTTAAGCCACTGAAGAAGGTTGGACTTCAGACAGGCCAGTGAAATAAGATGTTTGCTTTTTTTACTTTGACAAACCAGAGCAGCAGATGAAGCCCAAGTCAATCCTTTCATCTAAACCTCCAACCTTCTATCACTTTAGAACAAGTCTGCGAGAATCACAAACCCTTTTGCTTTACAAAGAGACATTTCCCACCAGGGTGGAGCAGTTTCTGAGTCTAGACCTGAGTCTGCAAAATGCTCAAGGGGAAGATGAAGGTGGCCCTGAAATGCCAACATAACCACATTATCAGCATAAAAGGAAGGCCATGAATAAGCAAAGCGAGACAGTACTCTCCTACATCTACAACTTGAAAACGAGTCAATGAGTGCTACAAACTGATTTGTGTAGGAAACCAGCCAGACCAGAAAACCAACTTTACCAGTTATGGTGAAATATTCGAGCATAATTGTGCAGGGAATGTATTGATGACTAGAAAAAGGTTTGGTTTGGCCGATGTGCATCTTGGTAAGAGATTTTTAGTGACATGGTATTATGTGTACTAACTGGCACTGTACCTCTTTGGAGAAGCTCTCCAGCTGCTCGGCTTCACTCCTGGCTGCTTCCTTGTTGGCCTTAAGGTTCTTCCTGTCCTTGTACCCTCTGAAGTTGCTCTGGATCTTCACAGCAGCATGCTCTTCCTCCTGTCTTTCTTTTTGGAGATCTCCCTCCTCTTTGCGTTCAATCACCACATCTGTAACATCCAGCGCCTCATCCTTGACGTTCTGCTCTGTATCGTCAGGACTAGCACTTCCTTCTCTGGTTTTCTCTTGTGCTTCTTTCTCAGCTTTCAGCTTCTTACGGTCCCGATGCCCTCGGAAATTACTCTGTAGGACTGTTGCTGCTTTTTCCTCATCTGGTCCCTCTGTGCTCGCAGGTAGAATGTTCTCTTGGTTCTCAGGAAGGGATTCCTCTTTCTTTGCACCATCCTCCTCTTCTTTAGGTTCCTTCTTATCCTTCTTGGGAATCTTTCCTTCCTCCTCGAGTCGTTTTCTCTCCTTGTGACCACGGAAGTTACTTTGAATCACTACAGCTGCCTTAGTCTCCTCTGGGTCATCGGGTTTGGCATCAGTGACAGAAGCATCTGCTCCAAGTTGAGCTTCTGTTGGTTCTGCCTCCTCCTCTTTATGGCTGCTTCCTTTCTGTTTCTTAGCTGGGACCTTACCTTCCTGCTGCAATCTCTTCCTCTCTTTATGGCCTCTAAAATTGCTTTGGATAACAGTGGCCGCTTTGGTTTCCTCCTCTAGATTGACAGCTTCTGGAGCCTTTTCCTGTCCATCTACATTTCCAGTGTCTGCATCCTGAATTACAGCTTCATCTACAACTTCGGTGTTCTCCTCGTCTTCTGGTACCTGAGTGTTATCACTATCATCATTTTCGTCAGCCTCATAGGTGCTTTCATCCTCTTCTTCATTGTTCTCTTGATTATTAGCTGTGTTTTCCTCTTTTTCTTTAGGAGTCTCAGCTTCCTGTTCCAGTTCCACAGCCTCTTTTGGTATCTCTAACTCGCTACCAGCCAACGTCTTTTTCCTCTCTTTGAACTTTTTTCTCTCTTTGTAGCCCCGGTAGTTGCTCTGAAGAACCACAGCAGCTTTTGCTTCTTCCTCTTCATTATTGTCCTTATTAGAGCCCGTTTCATCAGCCGTGTCTTTTGTAGGATCTGGCACCTGTCCCTGTTCTTCTTTAAGAGCCTTCTCCGCTCGCTCCTTCTCTTTGGCTTCCCTACAAACAAAATCCTTGCTTTGTCAGAAAGCATGAAATACATTAAATTTTTTTTATGCTACAAAACCTTGAAAAGGTTTATTCAATTTTCCCAGATTTGGGATTGTAATGAGCAAAAACTGCAGTTATTTTGTCTCAGAAAACCAGTATGATGTCTTATGTAAATGTGAGGAGCAATTAAAGTCACACATGGCACTGAAAGCTTTCTTTACATGTCAGAATATAGATACCGTGGTGCTGATTTGTGTTCTGCCTTGTCTGAGTCTAAACCTTTTAACTTTTCTATAGTAATAAAAAAATGGATTAAAATGTATCTTCTTTGCAAAAGGGCACCTGAGAACAGCACATTGCATAATGCATGCTTTAAGCTTTTTATATTTTTTGGCTTGCTGGACTTAGACTTTCACAGCTTCTAGAAGGTTTGCTTCAAGGATTACTCTGGATTGAACTTCCCTTGATTTTTTCTTCCGACTTTGAGCAGCTTTCCTGTGCTAGAACCACAACACTACAATCTATATTTGTTTATGGAGTGTGTTTAGGGTGTTTGCTTTCACATCTTTAAGTTGTTCTCAATGTGAATTTGGGACAGTTGAACTGGTGACACGTTGTCTTTCTTCAACAATTTAACATTCCTGATATATTTGGAAAATGAGACATTCTTAGAGTGATTGGTTGTCTAACGGTTGTCTTGTAAACAGATTCTCCTGCCTCAGCCATGGATCTCTGCTACTCTAATTAAAGTCCTTAGAATGGCCATGTAGGTTTGAGGTGGGGAAATGTTTCATAATCGTGCTTTAAACTTCTCCACATCCTCTTTTCTGACCTGTCTGCTGTGTTCCTTAGTCTTCATGATGCTGTTTCTTCAGTAATTTTGCTAATAACACTCTAAAACCTTTACAGAATGGAAACCGGATTTATACTATTAAATTTAAAACTGGTGGATTACTTACTTATATGTTAGCTTAGATGTTTATAATTGTAATTGTTTTCATTTAAGGTTTATAAAGAGGAGAATGGGTACAAATGCAGGCCACATTTCAGATACAGAGAAAAATAAAAAGAATAACTTTCCTTCTGCTTCACAACATATATAACTTTATGCTGATTCATCACATAATTCCCAACGCAGATAAAACGATTTTGGTTTTAATGAATCAAAACAATATTTACATTAATATAATTTAAATTTCTTCTTCTACCGTTTTCGTTGGAAGCTTTTCCGCCCCTTGTGGCCTCTGTAGCGAGCCTGGATCTTGGTTGCTGCCTTGTTCTTCTCATCTACCAACTCCTTGTATGATTTTCTTGCAAGAAATCCCCTGCAAGCTAAAGCAAGCAATTGACAAATGTAAACAAACAAAATTCTCATGAACAAAATTCCTACGTTCTGCCTCCATGATCTACTTACCAGCCTGAAATTGGATTATGAAGGCTTCAAACTTTGCTTTGCTTTTATCGTCTGCTACCTTCTTCCGGACTTTTTGGCCTCTGTAAGCTGTAGATGAAAGCATGAATCAGCATATATGAGAAATATTTGACCGTGTTTTGAGTAGAGTTAACAGACCTGACTGGAGCACTAGAGCACTATGTTCTCGCTCTTTGAGCAGCTTCTGGTACCGTTTGGCTCCCAGCCAGCCTCGGACAGTAGCTTGAAGTAGGATGATCCTTTGTGTGGCCTGCTGCACCATCAGATTCAGATGCTCAACGTGGTAGTACTTCAAGAACACCTATGAAGCCCAACATGAATTACTGAGACTTGTCTTAACAGTTGGAGGAAAGAGGAATATGCATATAACATTTTAAAAAAAAAAGATTAGCTTTACTGTATTGTACTTCTTAAATGTACTTCAGTAATATTCCTGTGAAGTATCACTACTCCCACTTGAGTAATTTGTTGATCAGGTTGATATAAATTTTTTTTATCCTGTCACGTTTTTTATCCAGTAATGCATACATTTTGTTTTTAATAGTTCTATATTGATAAAATAGATTTGGAAAAAGCGTTTCTTCAGTGTGAATTTGTTCTTTTGTAATCACATTATTTAATTCTATTTTTTAATGTATTCTAGTCTTTTAAAATGCCAGAACTGGCAGTTAAAACCTGTCTGACTGCATCATTTCTAAACATTATGATGTTTTCATCCAACAATTATTCAGTTATTAAGTAGCATTTTTAGCAAATACATAAAAAGTAAAAAAAAAAAAAAAAGTAAAAGTAGCGCTGCTCTTACTGGAGTAAACATTTTTCTGTCACTTTGCCAGTGAAATTCAGAAACAAGGTCTGTTCTGCTAAAACATTATATAAAACTATATTTAGGTTCTACAAATCTAAAACGTCAGTCAAAGATAATACATCACAATCACTAATATAATTATTGTTGTACAATAATTTAGGTTTAATGTAACCTTTACATCTAATAGATGCTAGTTTAGCTTTTAAATATATAATCTGTTCAGAGGTTATTCCTGTGTACCTTGGTCTTCCCCATTGCCCAGTTTTCCAGTTTGGCCTTCTCCAGTATTGAAGCGCACGTTTCCGGAGTCACGGCCGGCTCCTCGTGAGCGTGAAAGGCCAAGATGTAGTATCTGCAGCATTGATGACATTTGTTTATCAGCGAGTATAAAAAGTGTAAATATTTAGCTCAGCTTCCATGACTCTTAGTGGACGTCTGACCTCTTCATGAAATTAGCAAACAGGATACGATGAGAGTAGCCCTGCCGTCTGATCTTGGCGGTTTCCAGGACGCCGGTGTATCGCAGCTGAACCAGAACCTTCTCTCGGTCGAACTTGTTGGCCTGACGATCGTTGTTGGGTTTGATGCAGCGAACAAAGTGAGGCTGTCCCGCCACCATCTTGGACAGGAGGTCCATCAGAGAGTACTGTGACAACATGACAGAGTTTAATGAAAACATCCGATAAGTACAAAAATCAGGAATGTGTTACTTTCATTCACATAAATCAGGTCGTCTCAACTTCAAATATAAAATACAAACTAGAAACAAGGCTTACGTTGCCATATTTTAAAAGACCTATTCAGAGTTTAAATGTCACATCAGGGATCTTGGAAAACAAAATGATTTTTGTTTTACAACCAACTAAATTTAATATTTAAAAAGGAACATTATGGATTATTAGCGTAGCTTATTCTATGTGTTTTATAAAATACAGTGTGTACAGTATTCTTAAGCAAATATTTGGTTTGATATCATCATCCTTTTCATACAAGTTGTCCTACTCCAAGCTGTATAGGCTTAAAAAGCCAACTACCAATTAAGTAAATCACAGAACATAGTTGTTCAATAATAAAAAGAATCCTCTGAAATACAACTTGCCTAATAATTCTGCAGACACTGTATGAGGAAGACTATACCCCTTAAATCCCTCCTGCTTTTTTGCTTCAATCAGATCTGCATCAAATCCCGCCCTGCAGGACATTCCTATGAAGCTGTGAATATTTCAGAAGATGTTCAGCTATATTGTAGCAAAAATCATCTAAGGCTACGATAAGTTAAGTTGTAAAATTAATTTGTTTTAACTTGATATAAAACTGCGTTTAGTTTTCTTTTGTACTTGATAGAAAACAAGGTTTTTGATAGAAAATGCGTTTGTAGATTAGAGGTACACTGAACATGGTTTAACTACAGTAGAAAACATGGAGTCATTTCTTACTCTGAAGTACGAGGCTACAGTTTGTGTTTTCATGTTGGTTGTTTCCCTTGGATGGTAGGGGGTGTCAGAAGGTTCTGATTTCTGAAAAACAAATACAGATAAAATTAGCAAACTGGCTGCGGTCGTAGACTTCCCGCAGTGTTTTCCAACCTCCCCTTTCATCTGAGTCTTCAGTGTGACACTTGGGATTCTTTTGATTTGAGTTGGCCATGATTAACTGTAGGTAAGAGCGTACCCTTTTACCCATTCAAAACATGTTGCAAGTGGTAGAGTAACGATGCATTCACAAAGCTATCAGACTTTTTCAACCTGTTATTCTCCATATGGCATTTTCTGATTCTGCACTTAGGTGCAGAAAAAGCTACAGATGAAGTAAGACTGAAGCAAGTCCCAGAAAACTGGGATTTTTTTTCTCTCGAAGCCACTTCCAATAAAGTTTCATAAAATTATCCAGTGGAATCTTAAGGTAACAGCCATGATGGTCCACTTGTGAAAGCAAATTTGCTGGGTTAATATCCAGCATTGGGACGTCAATACTCAACTGGACACATGAACTATATGGATATATAATACAATAAAACAAAAATAAGATAAAAACCAAAATTGGGAAAGGTTATATAACAACCAAAAGGCCTCTGCTGATCATTTGGTAGTAAACTGAAATAAGGATCCCTGACATGTTAAATAAACACAACAGAAACATGTACTGAGCTGAATGTAAAATAACAAAAAAACCAAAAGAAGACCATTAGACTTCAAATTTTATATTTCAGGTGTGCAAAATCCAAACATCTGGGTTAGAAAGCACTGCTTTACACCAGAGAAGATTTGAGAAAACGTTGAAGTAAACTTTGAGAGATGCCACTGCTGCATCACACCAGCAATGCTGATGGCCTCTACTGTAACTATTGGCTCCTGGGAACATTTCCAATCACCTTTTGAACTTGCACTGTGTCTTGAAGAGGCACATCAAGCAAGCAATGTTTTTCTGGAGTGTGCTTTAATATCCAAGAAGGCTGCAAAAGAGATAAATGGACAAGTGCCAAAATGAAAAGAACCCGCTAACTGAACACTACTTGTTTACATCGAACACTTCCACAGCGAATACGGTCACACATGTATTCCAAACTCATACAAACACAAATCTCAGAAAACTACTACAGTTAACAAAAGCACACAGTGAAGAGCTACTACTGTTTGACAACTAACGGGAAGGATGTGACAGTAAATCTACATGTAGACGCTAGCAGAACTGGGTAATCATTACTGAGCAAGCCATCAGCCTAATACAGTGTGTGCTGTTTAAACTGTTCATTGTTGCCTCTTAAGAGGGGAGCTTTTGATGAGCTTTTCAGGCTCTAAGATATGCAAATGAATGGAAATAAATGCAAGACCTCTTCAAACGCAGTGCATCTAGCTTGTGTCAATTGCTTTGAGGTTAGCAAATTGCCTTGAGGCTTACATTTAGCAGACAGTGCAGCCATGTACGAATGCAATCTAAAGCAAATCACACCAGTAAATACCATAATTAAGTTGCCAGGAGGGGTTTTATTTGGGAGATGCTAAACAACAGAGTGGGTTATTGAAAGCTCGAACTGAAATCGACATTTTAAATACTTTCAATTTGATTTTTAAAACTTAGAAGATTGTTTACCAAAACTTTGATGCATTGCAAAGGTCCTCACACTCCCTAAAAGTTGTCATATTTGAAGTTAGAATAAGATCAATCTTTACTGGCATTGTGCCAACCTTTCTACATGCACCGCTGCATGGAGAAATGATGTAACAAAAACTGTACAGTGAATGGGTAGGTTAGCTATAGGTCAGAATAAATAAAATATCCCTTGTGTATTGCTCCCAAAAATCTGGGTATTGATTAGAGTTATTACACAGTTATAAAACCTGTTCCTGAGTACAGATTTGAGACCTCAGCTCTGTCTCTTTGACCCGAGCGCAGTAGCTGAAACATCTGCTTGTCTTGGGTGAGTTCAGCCCCTCAGAGTACTGAGTGCTCCTTTGATACAGCAGGTTTAACAGAGGTCCTTCAGGGAGGGAGAAGGGAGGCAGTGGATCCTCTGTTGTCTTTGTAAACTATATAGATAAGCAGTAAATCAGCATACTTTAAATAAAGCAGCAGTAGAAGACGTTCAGTATCTGCTGCCTCGGGTTGAGCCTCCTGAAAACCCTCAAAAGTGGAGATGATGTTGAGCCTGATAGGTGTTAGAGCTCCATTGGAGGTCTGATCCATGTGCACAGCCACCGAATACAGGCCCTATCCTCATAAGGCAGAGTTTGGATGTATCCTACTGAACTCTTTGTCAGATAATTTTCAATTCAATTCAGTTTATTTCTATAGCACCAATTCACAACACATGTCATCTCAAGGCCCTTTACAAAGACAATCAAATCAACTCACACAGTCAGATTAGTTAAAAGTTTTCTATGTAACGAAAACCGGCTGATTGCATCGACTCATAGTAGGTCATCTCTAGATGAAGCAGCTGCAAAACCAGCAATACCTTAAAACTGTTGCTCAAGATGAGCTCAACCACGGTGGTATCACCAGCAAACTAGATGATTGTGGTGTTACCGTGGTCACTGACATATTTATAGGTGCACACAGTGTACATCAGGGAGCCAAGTACACAACCCTGTGGTGTTGTCTAACTGCAACTAAAAATGTAAGATATTAAATTCGAGAACAGCATAGAGTAGCCAAACATATAAACAAATGATGTATGATTTTCAAACGCTTTAAATGAATAAACATCTGAAAAGTGTGGAATGTATATTACTGTTGGTCTAATTAAATACCTTGTTTAATCAGTGTTCTGCTGTATGTCTCTAGCAACTTTGCACATCTAAATATAGTGTTTCACATATTTTGTCATTGCAATGCAACTAAAGCTCATTTACAATACATGAAGTGTGTCTATGAACTTTAAATGTCAAGTGTTGCTACAGTTCCTTATTGAGATCATCTGTTCCCAAACGTTTCAGCCTGTGACCACAAAAATAAAAGTGTCAAAGTCCCGAGAACCTATGCAGAGAAAATACAAACTAAATGAAATCTTAGTCATAAGTGTGACATCAAATAGGAAATGATAATATGATGTTAAAAATATAAAACCAAAAAATGGTAAAACGAAAAAAGAAGCAGGACAGTTTAAACCAGGGGTATCAAACTGGTTCCAGAAAGGGCCGTGTTGCTGCTGTCTTTCTGTCCAACCAAGCAGTAGCACACCAGACTCCAGTCATCTCATCAAATGCTTTTAGTCTTAACCTGATGACTTGATGAGATGCCTATAGTCTGGTGCTGCTGCTGCTTGGTTGGAAAGAGAATCAGCAGCCACACGACCCTTTCTGGAACCAGTGTGACACCCCTGGTCTAAACAATCTCAGTGTAAAGTAACAGTGAGCATTAAATGGAATGGGACACATTTCCACCTCCGTGTTACTATAAGACGAACTTATTTCTAAGGATATTCAGATCTAATTATTACATTTGTCTCCTCATACATTTAAAGGGTTGCATCATGATGATTCTGAAAATCTTCTTATAGCACCCCCCCTTGTGAACCTCCATTTTAGAAACTACTGATCTAAATATAGATCTGGACTTTGACTAGACCATCTAAACTATTCCTTTAGTCTAGTTGGCTGCATCTTTAGGGTGATTTACTGCTGGAAGGTAAAACTACACTCTGACAGGTTTTATTCCTGAATTGTCATGTATGTATCCATCCCTCCGTCCATCCGTTCATCCATCCATCTGTCCAAACGTTATCATCAGCCTCCTCCCATTTTAAAATGATGCTTTTATGATGATGTTTTACAGTTCTAGTTCTTCTAAACATTGTCCAGAATATCCTGTGAGTGGAACTCCCTCTTTCCCTCTATCACGTGTTCACTGTGCCCTAAGATGTCTTCTGATACTCTGTCATGTCTGCTCTTCTGGAAAGGCCAGATATGCCGAGCATGATAACTGCTGCAGAGAAACCTTGATCCTCTGGCCAGTTGTCATTGACCTGTTGTCAGTTTAGGTGTGTGGCCATGACTTGGTAAGTTGTCACAAGCTCTTTCGATAATCCAGTTATGATTCTCAAAAATTAGGATATTGTTTTCTAACTGTTTTATAACCAAACAATGCCTTAAATTCCTTCACTACTTTCTCCCCGGCCTTGTCTCCTATGTTGCTTGGTCTTCACAGAGGAGCTGAATTTATTCCCGGATAGAATGACACAAAAATGAACTTGCATTTACTAATATGGGGAGTTCATGCCAAACATTTCAGAATTGAGGAAAGTATTAAAAATCAAATATGCTTTTGTTCTACCTCAGAATCATGACTGACATTGTGTTTCTGCATCAGTTGAAATCCAATTACTTTAATTTAAATCAGTGGTTGTGAAGGGTGTGAATACTTTATTCTAATGCAGTGTAGTGGTTAGTGTGAGGCATAATACTTTTAATGCAAATCTTTCTCAAAGAGAGATCCAGATATTAGCTCAAATAAACATTATATAAGTGGGGAGAAGGCAATGACGTTACTGTATCACACAAAGCAACGATTACAGGAGTTTAAGTGTTTTGGTTGTAAGGAAACTCTAATGACCCGACTAAAAGTGAAATCTGGATCTATTGGTTGGTTTGGGGGATATCTAAAAGGAGGAAAGGTTCCTGGAAAAAAGAAGGAAGTCCATAGAAAAATATGCTGATTACCTCACTAATAGAAAAAGAGCTGTATAAAGTAAGCATCCCCATCTTGTACGAAGGAAGAGCAAAGACAGAGGAAAAGATGGAGGAAAAAATGAGAAAGGAATTAATAAAACAAGCCTGAAGCAGTAGGAGCAGAAACAAAAACTTCTGCAGTAACCAATCAAATGTTAGTTTAGATCATTTCTTGATTTTCACAAGTGAATAAAGATAAAAAACAACTAAAATATCTGCTTTCAGTAAGAAGATCAGAGAGATGATGCAGCAATAATATTGCAGATAAGTACGCCGTACCTTGGCTAAGGTGATGGTCCGTGTAGGTGTCCGCGGGCCTCGCATTGTGTTTGTGCCTTTACCCTTGGTGTGGGCAAGGTTACCTGTGAAATAAACAGTGGATAAAGGTGCATTAAATAACAGTTTCCCTGGAGAAATTACCTTCAATACTGTCCTCAAATAACGTTTAGTTTAGATACACAGGTTCATTTAACAGCACCTATTCAATGCCTTTTATAGGACAGAGTACCCAGATTAATCTCTATTCTAACAACCAGTTGGTTATGAAAGCTTTCAGTAAAGCCTTGTTGTGTGGATCAATAGTAACAGGTTTGTGCTAAAAGTGCATAGAGTTATTTCATTCAGAACCTTTTAGGTAAATCTATTTAGTTTCCATAAAGCGGCTGTTAGTTTTACCCGTTATGGTGAGAGGATGAGTGACCAGTTTGCGGATCAGTTCGTTCTCCGATGACCTCAGGAGAAGAATAATATCAGCAGGAAGCGTCTCTCTGTTCTTGGCCAAGAAGCCAGCGGCGTTGTAAATTACCTTAAAGTTTACAAGGATAAAAAAATAAAATTTGTGAGACGGAGAGGTATCAGCTAGAAAACAGCTTACAAAGAGAAATTGTTCAATTAATGAAGGAGCGGTTACCTTCCCAGCATAGTGATGAATACCAAATCCAAGATCCACTCTTTTAGGTCTCCAGAAGCTTTTTGTTTTCAGATTATCTTCAAATTTCTCTGAAATACAAAACAGTAAAACATTCAGCCAACAACAAAACAGGACTGTGCACCAGAAAGCACGTTTTTGCTTGTAACCTATCAAACTGCGATTCTTTTCAGGATATAAATGTTTTTGTTTGTAGACTCTTCATAAATTTAACACTTTAATAAATAATTTATATGTAAAGTGTTTGAATTGGCACTAGATAGGAGCAAGTCTACACTCAAACAGGTGTCCTCCTAACGGACTGACCTACGAGTGTCTGGTCAGTGGCCTGTGGGAACCGGCTCTCCTCATCCAGCAGGGACAGCAACCCCATCGGTTTCTGCAGGAACAGGTCCAGGAGAGGCCGGTTGTCTTCATACTCAATCATCCGAGCGTCAACCTCTTCATTCAGGTACTCATCCTGTTCAGGAGGGGAAAACATCCATTACATTTAGGACACGTTTCTTCCGTGGTCTGTTGATGTAAACTATAAATAGTCTTTGTGCATCCTTTTAAATTCTCTCAATATTTCAATATTGGATATAAGATGATTAAGGTTTGAGTTTAACCCTTTTTTTCATTTTAGCTTTTTCCATATATCTCATTCTAACCCAGTAATATGTAATTACCCTGTAAGTAAATGCCGCACACCTCATAAATACCCTGTGAGCCTCATTTGGTATTGGAAAAAAAGCACATTAGTACATTGTCTCCAATCTGAACACATAGAAGTAAAGTAATGCATCAGCGCATTGCATGTAGCAGAAAAATGCCCTTGATAGAGGACTGAAGAAGACTGGGGAAAGTTCTTCATTGGTGTGATGTAAGTACTCTTTAAATAGCATGACACATACATATATAAAAGCACCCTGCAAATGTTATGAAAATACTTTGTAGATAGTAGAGTTAATCATAAGACGTAACAGGCCACGTATTCAAACTTTGGATACCTCAATAAATAACAGATCTCAGGTCTCTCAGGTCTTCTAGTTCCAGCTACTCTGTTCACCCAGAACCAAACATGGAGAAGCAGCATTTAGTTCCTCTGCTCCACGTATCTGGAACAAACTCCCAGACGACTGAAAAGTGCTGGAAGTCAAAGTTAAAAACCCATTTGTTTAGAGCTGCCTTTGAATGTTGAAGGTAAACTGTTAACTGCGATATTTTTAGTTTGAGGTTGTGGTCCAACTGTTTTATCTCTTTTATGCATGTTTTTAATGTTTATTTGCTGTAATTTTTATTCTATTGTCTATTTCATGTTTGTGAATTGTCCATGTAATAAATTGTGCTATACTGATAAACTTTCCTTACCTTACAAAAAAACCCTCAGGAAAGTAACCTAAAAGCAACCAGTTAGCAGCTGGTAGCATCAAATTTAGTAACCTTCAGGTAACTTATAGGGAGCAGCAGCTTGTAAGGACCATGTAAGTTTAAAGAAAGTGAGAAAATACCTTAATAGTAACACATAAGGAGCTTGTGAACTTCAGTCCAATCTCATTAGGAAACTGTAAGCTGCAGTTAAGTACTCATTTAGTCCGCTTTAAGAACCCAGGGTACTTCAAGAGTAGCATTAGGAGACACGATTTGAACCCATACTGCAACAGGATACCCTGTTAGAAACAGTAAAGGATACTCTAAAGTAAACAGTGACAGATCTCCTACATATGGAAGCACACTCTTAATATGCCGTCACCGATGCAACCCTTTAATAAATGAGAATATAACCTGACAGTATTGTGAAAGTACATTGTAAAAACTACTGAATAAACTAGCAAGTTCTCAGTCATCCAGGACATGGCATCCAAAAAACAGGTTTGAAATGGAGGCAAAGTACATTTTTCTCGGTTTTTCTGACTCCTATCCAGGAGCGTCGTTCTGTCGGCTCACCCTTGATAAATCTTATAGCGAGTACTTTGCAAGTTTACTCATGGGCATAATGAAACCACATAAAAGATATCTATACTTTACCAGTGAAAACCTTTTAACAACTCTGGCAGCAACAGTTATGGGCAAAGATTGAAACATGTTTGGTTTATATGTCAATCATGAAAGAGGTTAAAGGTTAGTAGTCATCAAAAGCAGTGGAAATTTAATATAATAGTACTCAGACAAGTCGCAGTATGATGCCACAAAACTATTTCTAGAAGCATTTTTTTGCTTATTAAATTTTAGTAGGTACTGCACACCTCTGCCAATAATCACTACACTGTAAAAACAATCTGAAGCTTCCTCAAATAAGTGTAGTTACCCTTAGTTTGAGTAGCTAAATAATATGATCTGCCATTGAAATGAGTATCTATACCCTTAAAATTAGATTATTCCATATAATATACTTCACAAAAGAGACTGCGGTTGCTTTTTTCTATTAGCTTTTTACAACACTAGTGGCTTGTTTTTCTGACAGTAAAGGGGGTATAAAGGACCACCAGCCGGATTCGAACCCAGGTGGCCGGCGTCGAGGACTAAGGCCTCCTTACATGGGTCGAGTCCACTAACCACTGCGCCACCTGCACACTCCACTTTTCACTCATTTTAAATGTAAATTATCTTGTTCCATTTGCAAAGTTTTACTTTATAAAGCATCACTTGGAGTCTTGGTTTTACTTGGATTTAAATCTTTTTGCAGTGTAAATATTAATCGAATCCAATAAGTAAGCAGTTAGCACAAATAAATAACCCCAAAGAATTTAAGGTTAACACGAGTAAAGTAACCTACATGTAAATTTTAAGTAGCAATAAAAGGACATCAGTAACCTCTTAGCTCAGCAAATACTTCTTAAAGAGGAACCTATCAACATAAGAAAAGCACCACTCTAGATGTTCTGCTGAAAATGCTGTCGTCTTAATTTAAAAGTTGTAGCTTTGACCTTTAACATTTGGGAATCTGGTGTTTTATACAAATATTTCTGTTTCCTGTTTACTTATTTTTATTGATGTGGGGCCTAAATCTCAACTACACTCATCACCAAACACAGTACCATTAGTCTGGACACCTAGGAAATACTTATTAATCTCAGAACTGAACATTTCACATATGCTCTCTGTGTACATTCAGTTAGCAGAGGACAATGTATTTCTGGGCCTGGTTCCAACAATCCCCAAGAGTCAATTTAAGTCCAACATTAAGTGTCTCCAGCTCCTAATTGACCCTCATTTGGGATGATTTATTGCCCCTCTCTGTGGGTAGGTCCAAATCGTTTAACATTAGCAAACCATTCTGTGACCCCCTCAAGGCAAACTCTCCCATGAGACATCACAAAAGGAGAATTGTGAAGCTCATTCTGCCATAAAGAAAGACAGCAGCGGGTTTTAGTGAAAGCTTTTAAAGCTCAGACAGACTTTAGACATGTTAGTTGGGTTTAGATGGAAATGATTGTGAAAACTGCAGACTGGGCTTTTAGTTTGGAAGATTAAGATCCTCAGCAGTAGTATTAGCTCTAACTGATGGGTTGTGTTGTTTAGGTGCGACTCTACCTGCTCCCAAGCAAAGATGTGCTGGTTGAAGTAAAACTGGATCTGCTCATTGGCGAGGTTGATGCAGAGCTGCTCAAATGAGTTCTTCTTGAAGTTCTCAAAGCCGAAGATATCCAGAATGCCAATGTTCAGGCCCTTATCATCCTCTCTAGAGTTGAAAGATCAACAAAAAGCACAGTTACAACCAATCCTCCTGGTAAAACAACCTGATTAATTCCCTTCTTCTAAATTCAACAAGGAACAAATTAAGGTTATTAAGGTTTTAAAATATTTCCAACCCAAAATCGATGTCTGAAAATGCTTCCTATACTTTCTATGTAAGAACTTAAATTAAAACTGATATGGTTTTTAGTGCTTCTAGTTTTTTTTTTTAAAGAAAAGACTTTTATTTTTATCAATTTAAAAAAAAAGCTTTTAAAGCTGCTATGATTCAGATTTCACAGTTTCAATTTAATAACGTTAATCAGAGCGCTGGAAAAAATAAACATTTTGGTCTTTTAACTGATAACTGAAGGGGAGTGCAGACTAAACTAGAAAAAAAGCCACAATGAGAAGAAGAAGGTTTGGCAGAGTCAGTGTGATGCTTTCTAAACAAAGAAACTTTCTATTGTAAAATGAGAGAGCAATAAAAAAAGAAGCTTCTTGGTTCCAAACCCAATGATCTCTTGTTTAAAATAAGTGCAGGACTGTTTTAGCAATGACTTCCATCTTAATCCTGTTTATGGACCCTTTATAAATGGTCCATTGCTGTCACGTAATTCTGGCAACAAGTGCTGCTGTCAACTATCCCATCAGAACGACTCCAGAGGCTTTTTAATGGAAAACAGACACCGAAAAAATGTTTTTATTGGGCCTGTTTTTTTATATTTCAGCTATAGTATATCATATGCGTGATTATAAGATTGTTTGCATCGTAATCAAATTTGTTGAGTATTTTCATAATAGCAAAAGTAATTTAACATAATTAAAAGTTCAGAATAATATATTTATCCAGATAAAAGAGGTTGATTTAACCTAACAATTGTAAGGCTTATCCAAAGTCCTCATATAAGTATAAACTTTATCAATCGGTTCATATCAGCTATCAACAAGGTGTCCCATTTTCTTGTGCAGCACTCACCCCGGCTGACTGTCAGGCCGCAGCAGTGTGTTGATCCGGTTCACGATCCAGCTGAAGAGGCGGGCGTAGAGAGCTTTTCCCATGGCGTCCCTCACCTCCAGCGCTTTCTCCACCGTGTTGGGCCTGATGATGGTCTCACCCCGGGCAACTACACAGTGGGATGTCAGGGCTTCCTGGAGCTCGTCTGATCGGATACGTAGCAGGGATGCCACTGGCAGGAGACACAAGATAAGTCATTTTTAAAAGTTATCAGTTAAAAACTGGGTGAAGGAATGTGCAAATGACTAGGAAAAAAAAACAGTCAAATAAACAACAAAAATGGATTCAAACATTTTGAAATAACCAACCTAGAACATGTGCTTCTATTTAGAAAAGATTATCTAAACCACACAGTGCAAATCTAATTATTATAAAATGTGTTTGCTAATAATTTTCAGTAAATTGCATGTCTCTGCTGACGTATAATTTATTCCTCAATAATAGTGTGCTATATTTATCCTCACTCCAAATGGAGCTCTCTGCAGAGTTAATGCAGGGAGGAGAAAGAGGGAGGGGGGCAGAGAGCAGAACAAATTTACAATCTCCTCATACATTTAGTCTTCGACTGTACTCTCACCGTTCTCTAGGACAGAAATGTTGGTGATGTTGCTCTTGTCAGTTTGGTGCTCTGAAGCGACAGCAGAAAACTCAATGTCGCCTGAGTTGAGAATGGCAGCCAGGATGCTGTAAACGCTGCCCAGCTCCTGTAGAAATGACAGATAAAAAGCTGCTAAAAACTAAAACTACTACAGGTTTTTTTATATATATTTTGCCTTTAAGAAGCCAGACCTTCTGGGGATCATTTTAATTGGTTTCTTAAAGATATGCAGGTTTTCTGACGTCTTTGGTAGCTTTCCTTCTTTTTTTCCTTCCATTAGCTTTTTAATTTTAAATCTGTTCCTCATTTTGAGTATTTATAAGCCCAGAAAAGTGATATAAATCTAGTTATGAAAACAAAAACACTCTTTCCTAATGGGTACATTTCCAAAGAAATGACAACTAGAAAAATTGTAGTCAAACAAAACAAAAAATAAGCACCAATTCACAAACTACAGGCCTGTTTCTCTAGTTCCAAATTTTATTTAAGATTATGGAAAACTCCTAATAGCGGACTGAAGAAATTAATTGACAAACACAAAATACTTTCAGAAAGTCAGTATGGTTTTAAAAAGCAGAGATCCACAGTGTAAGTAGCCTTAGAATTGATAGAGGATGTCAGCAGCTCCACAAATAAAAAGAAGTTTGCTATTTCTCTGTTTGTTGATGTAAAAAAACATTTGAAAACATTGAGAAAAAAACAAAACTGTTCTGCACTTTTTTGGTCTAGTTAGTAGTAATATAATTCTTTAGATGTGATTATGTTTCTTATAATAAAAGAAAAAGTATGCTTTAAAACTCTATATATTTGCACTTGGTCATCCTTCAATTGGCTAAAATATACATATGAAGCTGAAGAATAATACCTTTCAAGCAATTTAACAAAAATGAAATATACTTTTTAATAACATTATACAGGGGTTGCACTGTTACAGAAAAAAACAACCTAGTAGGCGTGTAAGATCGCAGTATTTTTGAGTGAAAAAACATAAACCATGCAAGTAAAATCACTATAGCACAAAGTATGAACATGTGTTTATTAAAGGCAGCAGCTTTGAGCCAGTTTTCAGATGATGTGCAGAGCGTCTTTAAATTACAGCTTCTAACGGATGTTTATAAAGCCTTTATTTCTGCACATAATGAGCAAATCATAGAAACATTTAGCCTTTAGTGAGCACTTTACTGTAGGAACGCTGTCACTGAATCAGTGGCTCTGCTCATCGTCTCTCCTCA
The DNA here is from genome assembly GCA_034780135.1 of Jordanella pulchra. Classification (NCBI taxonomy): domain Eukaryota; kingdom Metazoa; phylum Chordata; class Actinopteri; order Cyprinodontiformes; family Cyprinodontidae; genus Jordanella; species Jordanella pulchra. The sequence continues at coordinate 33,148 of JAUZNJ010035324.1, forward strand.
GTGTTCAAGATGCGAAAGTTTCATGCTGCTGTTACGTACCTCCGGAAACTATGTTCATTCTTCATCCACTTCATGTAATGAATAAGGAATCTGTTTGAAGTGTGGTATTGACTGACAATTATTGACCTTTAAAAAACAATTAGTTACAGCAGTAGTCACTGCAAAAGCAACGTGTTAGTATTCCAGCACCTGGAAGTACCTTTTTATTATTACAGAAACAACGAAGCTTAGAGAAAGATCTCGTTCAGACCATTCAAGTGGTTCAAGTGTATATAGCCTATGTTTCTAAGAAGCATAAGTTGAAAGCTTCTTATCCTGATCCTTATCTCTACCCACTATCCCTCCAAGTGATCATTTCCCAAATAAAGCAAATGACCCAATGATAGCTTCTTAATGATAAATATAAAAACGAGGAGCATGGCTCTTCAAATGTTTTTTTCAAAAATGATTTGTGAATTAAACAATAAAAATCAATACTCCTCCAAAAAAACTTAAAGCAGACGAAAAACAGTCAGAATGAAAACAAAGACCTTGAGAAAACCTTTAACTTGACAAATACAACCTCACAGATATATTTAAACAGTTAAATCCCTAAAGTAGAGAAACACTGAGTGATGTACTATAGCTTCTGCTCCACAGAGTGATTATAGGATAAGTGATATTGACGTACGGATCCCAGGAGAAGTCTGGTCTTTGAGGCTCATTAGCCCTCTCAATGACGACACCTTGCTGCCAACATGTGTTTGCAGCTTTACGCTGCACGGCAGATGAGAGGGGGGAGAATATTTATTTCCAATTTAGGAACCACATGGTGCTGTACAGAGAAATAACCTCTAACATAGATGTCTGCATTTCGTTTGATGATCTGTAATACAACAATAGGGGACTGGCTATGAGAGCTGAGATCAATGAGTGTCTGGTGCAAGCTTGAGGTGGGGCTTCTCACAGCTCTGTACCCAGTATTCACTGCAGCAAATCATACCTCCAGGGTGAATCCAATGACTTTGAAACACTGCTCCACTGCATCAAACTGCTCCTTGTAGAAGGCATTGCTCACTATGTCAGGGCCTAATTTCATGTGTTCAGTATAAAGATACCTGCAGAACAAGAAGAAAACACAAACGTGAGGGCTGGGCTCTGAAAGTAAACCTTTGTAGAAGTAAAGAAGACATCTTACAAAAATGAAACCTACTTAGGAGTCTTGCTGTCAGATAACTTGTAGTGGGCAAGCTTTTTCCTGTCAGCCAGGCCAGCATAAATGTAGTAGAAAATGTGGAAGTTCTTTTCACCTCTGTGGAAAACACAAAGTCATTCATACCTAACATCACTGAACTTGCTTTGGTTGGTTGGTTTGGTGGAAATTATGACGTGTTGAAGTTTATGTAGTGAATTTTGATGAGAGGCTTGACCACCAAGTGAAAATATTTAGACAGATTAAATAGATTCATACTAACAGATGTAAAAATTGTTCTGCTAATTGAAAAATATACTGGATATAAAAAGAAACAATGCACCTCTGTTTGAATGCTATGGGACAAATGACAGCTGGTCATTTTTCAAAATGCTCTATTTCAAAGTCATTGGAGGTCAAAAACAAGAAAATAATTGTTAAAGAAAAATAAAAAACACCTGCATCATCACCCTTTGTGCAATACTTTTTTAAAGCTCTTTTTGTTTCAGTCTTAGTATTAATTAATCTAACAAGATTCCACATCTTGATTTGAAAATATTTTCTCACCCTACCACGGCAGGTTTCTTAAAACTCTGTTCTCTTCTTTTGCACTAAGCCCTCTTCCCCATAATTCTTTTGTCACATTTACTTTTAGAGCCCTGAATATTTCCCATCTTTTACTTTCTTGACATCATTTGTTTTAAGACTTTCCTTTTTCATAAGGCATTTAGTTAGAATAGTTCAGGTTGTCCTGTAGTTAAGCTGCTATAGGCTTAGGCTGCTGGAGGACACAAGGACAACTTTTAACTATTTAACTTCATTTTATCTCTATTCTCCCATTCTTTATAGTTGTAAGTTGAACCCTTTACTTTCTATTAGATTTTTCTCCTCATAGTAGCTTCATCTGGTCTAGTCCCGTTTGGCTGTGAGACAATTCTGTGTTAATGACACAATGTAAGAGAATGTCATTGCAACAAGTTAATCCAGGAGGTGCGATTCCTGCAAAGTCAGTGACTTGATGAATTCTGCATCCTCAGATAAAACTTTAAACCAGCCAGACAGTATGATCCTAATGAAATGTCTCTTTAAAATTCCTTGAGATAACACATTTTGTGAATTGGCACATTGAAATCAACTGAATCAATTTATTTATTTGTTGATTTTGACTGATGTTTGGACTTTGAGTGATGCTTATAAATAGACACCTGAAGTTGTAAGTTTAAAGTGAATGGATCTATGTCACCCACACTGACAGTCAAGTTCCATCTAAATGAAAGGTTACACAGAGCACAATGCCATATTTGAACTTACCAAAAAGCTGATCTTTTTTAGCTTCTACTGCTATATTACCTTCTATGTTGTTATTCTGCTTTCTTTTTTTTCATATCTAAATGCATGACTAAGAACCTGCATATAGTTTTTAGAGATACATGACACAGGATGCAGCCTAATGTGGATCTTTTGCTTTCCTTTAGCTGCACACAGGGCCTCCTGCCAATTCAGCTCACTCTGACCCCTGTGTCTGCCTACTAATGAAATACTCCAGTCTGTCTTTGAAGTTCTGCTCACTAGAAAACAATCTTTGATCAAACAAGAAATGGGCCTTCCTCTGCACTTGACCCGGTCTGATCCCCAGACACCTGATAAGAGGAAAAGACGGAGCGACCGAAGTGCAGGCCAAAGGAAAATGTCACCTGTTTCAAATGGGTAAGTAAAGGTGAAAGGAAGGAAAGAGACAGTCCATTACACAGTGATCACAGCCAGTGAGTGGAAACATAACCTTTGTGGTGCTGTTTTCTCATTGGGTGATTTAAATTTCTATGAATGTCAGTGCAGATGAATTTTACAAAAGTACAAAGACAAGTCAAAGACAGGAAGAAGGAGGTGTTTACATTGCCTGGTGGATGACCCTGGATTTCTCCAGCAGGTACTCTGAGATCTGCGCCCCAACCACTGTTCCACCATTAGTGAACTTCATCTCCAAGTACTTCCCAAAGCGGCTGGAGTTGTCGTTGATGATGGTGCAAGCGTTTCCAAAAGCCTCCACCAGACTGTTGACCAGCAGGATTTTCTCTTGGAGTGTTCGATTGTTGGCCTAAATTAAAACATTATTCCAGATCAGGATGGAGGAAATGAATCCAGTAAAAAACATAATCAGTTATACGTCTGTCTCTCAGCACAACAGGGCAGGCTGATAGAAAGAAGAGTTTGTAAGTCATGAACGGCACCAGCAGGAGCATAAACAAATTCATCATAATAAACTCAAACTGCCTGAACGGATCATTTTGGAAGTGGAAGCCGGTAAATATTCACAGTCTGCTGCACAGTTTAATTATTTTTTTTCCATTTGTAGGTTTGAGTTTGTTTCTATATTAATCCAAATGTTAGAAACAATATCCAAAAGGAATTTCAATAGAAAGAATAAATCAAACTGTGATGATTAAATTACTCTGTCAAAGTGCTAATATGAACTTCAATGAAATCATCACAAAGAAAGAAACTATTCCATTAAAAAAGGCATGAAAGAAAATAAAAAACAGTCAGGTTAATTGAAACTGAAAATATTTTGGTTACATAAAAAATTAGATTGTGGTTTACACATTTCATGAATAATTTGAAACTCATGTTAGTTCTAAGAATGGAGAAAAAAAAAAGATTGAATGATGATGGTAAATTTTCTCACCTTCCCCAGAACCGTCA
>JAUZNJ010035325.1:0-12311 GCA_034780135.1 Jordanella pulchra
TAAGATTACGCCCCCCCCCCCCCACCCCAAAAAAAAACAAAAACATGCTGACAGCATCTCAGTCGGAAACTTTTGGAAATTAGCAGAATACTACAGAGTTTAATAGTATTGGTTTATATTTGTAGACTAAATTCTCCAGAAATATTGAGAGTCATAAAAGTTCAATCAAATAATTTCTAGTCTTGCTAATATCTGTCCCTCAACCTGAGGACAGTTTGGTCTGTTAAACTGTTTTTTTGGTTTAGTTTTTTCCATAAAATTATTTCTTTTTAACTCCTACATAGCTTTGATTTGTTTGTTAAAGATCTCAACAAAAAAAACATCCCTCCCCATATTACTGCTACCACCATGCCATAAAGTGTGTAAACCCGTTCTAATGAGTTTCTGTAGTATTTGGAGTTTTGCTACTTTGAAGTTGTTTTCGTTTATTTAACACAAATTTGTTTTTTTTTTACAAACCCCCCCCCCCCCCCCCCCCCCCCAAAAAAAAAAAAAAACTTAAAGTAACTCCTTTATAATGTATGCATCATGGCTTGTTGTTATCTGTCAAGTTTTAAACAGTTTACAAAATAATAGTACCAAAGTCAGTAAAAACTGCCGGTTTTAGGTTTATTAGAGCTTTATGTAAAATTGTAAGTAGGGCTCAAGCCTCAGTCTGTTATTTTTAATTATCCTTGTAGCTTTTAGATCCAACCATAGGTGGGAAGAGTACCAAAGGTTTGGACTAAAGTACTGCTTAAGCATATTTTTTACTTGAGTGAAAGTAAAAGATGGCCTTCCAAGAAAGCAACCGTGAAGAAGACTGAATGACAAAGGATAGCATCTGATTTTCTTCATGGTGTAATCGGACACAACTAAATATTTCTTTTGTAAACTGTAGTGTTTTACAGATAAATATCAAAATAGATTTAGAAAAAAATAACAGACTCAGAAAGAAGAAACACTTTTCCAAATCTACTTTTTTTCGTCACAAAATCAATACACCGCCTAAGAAACTTCATTTTAAAGTAAACTACCTCCAGTGAAACTTTGTGCTGCATATTAACTTGACCTTCATATGTCATAGAAAGCTTAGCAGATAAAAGAAATATTAATACAAAAGGCAATTCTTAATTTATCCAAGCACAAACTGTTTGTCTCTATCTATAAGTTAAAATGTGTTTGTTCATCATTTACTGAAGACATTCATAGTGGATAGAGTAGGGAAAAAATACTCAAGTAGTGTAGAGATACTTCTAAAAGTACATTTTTGTCAAAAAGCTACTCAAGTTCACCAGCTCAAAGGGTCTCTTTAAAAATTCCTGTCTGTGACTATTTTCTTTGGCTGATTATATAAATTTAGTCAAACAAATCGGAAAACAAATACTGATTTGAACTCAATTGTCAGGGATCAGTTAATTTTATAGCAGATAAAAATCTGAATCAGTGTTCTTCGCTTGAGCGCGGCGTCTAAACCAGTCTGTGCAGAGTCAAACTTAACATTTACAAACAGTGAGATTAAACTATGTCAGCTTCCTCCCATCCCACAGACTGCCCTGAAGCCCCCACCCAGGGGATGTGGGGGTTGTCTTTGTGTCCCCCCTTCCTCCCTCAGATCTTTGAATGCAGCAGGCAGCCACCTCTGCCTCATAAAGGAGTTGTTGTTTACTACTAAGCTGTGCCTATCTCAGGTTTCACCCCCTCTGGCTGTTCTGGACTGTCATCTCCTCAGAGGGAGGGGCCTTTGACATAAAACAAACAAGAGATATGCAGGAGTCACAACCCCAGGAACACCTCCTGCAACCCGACACCGCCTACGAGCTCCGGCTGGACGAGCGGCTGGCAGGAAGGCATTCCGCACGGCAGCGTGTCCGTGTTTGTGTGCGTAAGATGAAATTCTTCCAGGCGAATACAAACAGCTGATTCACATGTGGACTGTGCGGTTCTTGGCGGAGCCATGTGAGGCTCAATCTCAGACTCAGAGCAATGCAAACACCGAGCCTGCCAGTAAAACATTCAGCTCGGTGACCTTCAGGTCAACAGTCTGACCTCAGCTTTGACCCCACCTGGTTTCCTGATGTTTTATTAACACCAGAGATGCCAGGAATCTGACACCCTCTTCCTGCTGGATGGTTGCACATAGAAGCAAAACAAACCTGTCTTATACTTAATACTGTGTAGGATCTTTGGACTTTTTCTGTTGAATTTTTTATTTTGCATTTTCTTCTGGTAAAATAACAGAGTGGGAATTCAGTCTGCAGGACTGAAAATACCTGCACTGTTGTTGGGTGAGTACAGTGGTTGTTCTTGTGGGAATTGCACCAAGCCCCCAACTTCTGTTGCCCTCATGCAATAAAACTCATCGTCTCCCCAGACAAAACCCATACCCAAAAAATGAAAATAAGAACAAAAGCGTTTTATGCAGGTTCTTCCAAATATTCAGGAGTAAAACATTTACATTCGAATTAATTGATCTGGTAAATGTCTTGAAAAAAGACATTTACTGTTTAAGTAGTTTGACAACACTAGTTTGTTGGTGTAGTGTCCATGTTTTAAAAGGTAAGGCAACATTGAAAACACTTGACTGAAATGGAGAAACAGATTTAGATGTGTTAAAATACATCTAAAACTCCATCTCAAACTCACTTCTTCTTTATTTGAATCCATTCAAGACATTTAAGGAAGACCAGTGTGAACCAAGTCTGGTTGATCCTTCAGAAAATGTCTACTTTCAGGGTTACGTTGCGTTTCATTTGTTTGGGTATTTATATCTGTATGTTAGACGGTTGCATCCATAGCCTCCTTTTGAATAAATCACTGGATAAAACAAAAAAGAAAAAACTGTCTGTAATGTGGTTGTCAAGGAGACTAAATCCAGGTACCATATGTGCAGGTGGTACGAGGGACGGAGTAACATTACCCCAGCCGGATTTATCGTGACCCACGAATTGACATGATCAGGAAGAAGGAATGAAATGTTCCTTTAGATGGACTAGTTTACATTGCATCATGCACCGAGTGAATGACATTTCTGTGCTGCAGTTAACACCATATTTGACTTTTATAGTAATTCTTTAATTTTGGAGATCTAAGTCAGTTTTGATCAGAACTTCCCATAGTCAAATCTCCAACTTAGATAAGTCAGATTAATGATCTTGAATTCATGTTATTTTCTACTAAACAGTAATTACACAGCTTTGCATGTTTGTAAGGTTAGGAGACACTGAGCGCATTCCATTCCAGGTTCACATCATTCTGTTGCACCAAATTCCAACTTGCACTTTGATAAGTAATGCAACATAGGAACAACTTAATTCCTCAAGATCCTAAGAAAATTTGGTTCATGAACCTGTCTCTAAAAGAGCTGGTAAAGTTGTTTTCATTTTTTTTTAAGTCCATTAAGTCCATTATGCTACATCTGTTACCTGTTGAGTTTCCATGATGTGGAAGAACCTTTAAACTAAGGCGAGGATTAGTTAATGCCCAGATTAATGCAGAATAATAAGTCATAATAAGTCATTCACTGACAATTTACTCCCCCCCCCAGTTCAAATAATCCCTCTGCGCCCCCGCCAGGTACAAACAAGTAAATATGTTTTTTATTTAAAGAACATAAGTGTTCCATTAATATAAGAAAAAAAAATTAAAAAGGGACAAAAATGAATAAATTCAAACCTTGACTCATTGCTGTCCATGCAGGATGCCACTGTGAATGGCTAATTGATTTGGAATAAAGGTAATACCTGAACTCAAAAATTAATTAAGCTTCCACCTGATGGAATTCATTCTCTTAAATGAGACGAAAGCATAAAAATCCTGAAGCACGGCGGCATTCAGCTTTGTAACGATGCGTTTAGCCTTGAGCTGCACCACTGGAACTCTGCTGCCTGCTTTTACGTGTTTGTTAATTGTTATCTGGGGAGTTTGTGTAAATTTCATTTAACCTTCAGCATTGAGTGCTTTTATGTTTGTGTGTAAGCACTGTTTTATTTCACTTCCCTATAAAGACCCTGGTGAACCCAACATATACGGGTCATCAAGGTACTTCATAATTACACGGTTATTCAAACACAGTTGAAATGCTTCATTCAACATCCACTGAGCTGCCTGCTTATTTATTTACAGGCTAGTATGTGTGTGATTTCAGGGTGTCTTTATAATCATTTGAATTAACAATTTTGACCCTACTAATAAGGTGCCACTTCTTTGAGATTTCTAATGTTTTTTTTTAATGTTTTTTCTTCCCCTCTCATCTTGTCTTGGTAGTTGAACCAGTAAGAAGCTTGTTACTTGCAGGACTGACATAAATATATCAACACTGAGTAAACAGATTGTTTCTTTAAGAACAATGAATCATGACCTGTGTTGTCTATCATGATTCTTGGCACTAGTGCTGGTCTGATTCAGGATTTAACACACATGTGAGCTCCGCTCTGTTTCCAATCAGCCTCCATCAGATTCACCTGCTCACCTGACTCTAAAACCAGCTCTTAGACCAGTCACTAGTGCCAGATTATTACAACCCATCAGTGAGTTTTGTCCAGCATTTCTATTACCTGTCTCTGCCTGTTTCTGACCTGATTCTCCAAGCCCGCCTGAGCCCCATAGGACCAGTCATTCACTCTGTTTGGATCTGGCGGCTGCGTCCTGCGAAGGCCAGATTCGTCGGCTGACTACATCTTAGCGAGTCACTGTGGCCTGTTTGGATTGAAAGACTCTTCGTATGAGGCCAACACATGCAGCCTTCTTTTCGCCCCTTTTCAAGAATGGGTCTGGTGTATCCTCAGTAGCCTTGGGTATCCAGTTATTCATTGCGAGACCAAGCAAGCCGGATGCTTCATGCTCAGAGGAAAAGGGTAAATGGTGATGAAATGTGGTGAATATTTTAAAAGCAGTTTAATATAAAAAATGATAGTGAATAGTTCCATCTGAAATTAATGAAAATATATTTTTAAAAGGTTATCGAGTCAGATATGTGACAGGTAATGTTTGGTTCATTGAGAGGGTTTTATCTATGACAGTGCTATGGCAGGGGATTAAGCAGATTCCAATATCTGTGCAATGAACTACAAATCTGATATCTGTGACCATGGTTCTGCTGCTGAAGCTCCTCAACAATGAAATTGGCAACAAAACAGTAGTAAGTAGTTCAGCATCCATTCTTTACCTGATTTGTGTATCAACTGTCACGGTTGCTAGGCAACTGAGTGTACACTGAGTGAGCGGCAGTGAAAGCTGGAGAAGGTTGGACCTGTTTGAATCCATAGCCAAACTCTTCCGGCCTCGTTATTTTCAGGGCCCTAAAATGACCCAGTCCAGGTAGACTGGGTCCTTAGAAGACTCAGCCGCTGAATTTGAATACACCCATTGTGTCATTCTGGATCTCTGACCTGTTTCCTGTGCCCTGACTTGCTCTCGGACCTCTGTGATCGTCTCTGGATCTCAGATCACCCAGCTTTGACTCTGGACCTACTCTCAACCCCCAAACTCTGGTTTGTCCTTTTGCCCATTTTGCCTGTCTCTGCTCTCGCGGAGCTGACCCTGTGAATTCCCTTGGACCATTGAGTAATTGTCAAAGAAAGATTCTTCCAAACCTACCTGGATAGATTCAGGAATCCTCAGAGGTTCATTAGCGACTTCACACATCAACCGGCTTCTTAAGAAATTCTCAAAGTTTGTTCTTTAACTCAGAGATTTGTGAACCAGAATTCATAATTGGAAAAAAATGCCTTCTGATTCTGCCTGGATATAGATACTTATTTGGATTATTTTTACACTGGATCTTGTACTTTCATTCTTTTTATACTTTTTTGGGAGGGTGTTAACTGGCTTAGAAACGGTAGGCTAGCTTCTTGTTTACCCCGATGCACAGCATTTTGTTGTTGTAAATATACACAAAGGGCTTTATTTTAGAAAAAAAAAAGCCTGAAACACACAAGACAAAGACATGTGGTAATATTTTAGAAAAAACCTTGTATGCATTCAGAGTCAGCTCTCTTGGGGAAATTGGTTTCTTTCTAAAGAAAAAGAACCATGAGAAATATGTTATAAATAAACTAAAAATGCAATGTGCCAGTAGAAAATCAAGGCTTAAGGTTTACGAGTCCTCCTGTCCTTTTGTGTTTTTTGGAAATGCTTATTTTTCCTCAAAAATACCATACAACAGGATCTTTTGGAACTCTTATATGTCGTATTATTATTCTTACTTATAAATAGTATCAGTACTGAGATGAAGGGTTTCCTTGACTGGCACTGATCCAGGAAGGATGAACGACTCAAAAGAATTTTGAGCACCTTACTCCTCTGGATTAGTTTTACCTTTTCCCTCATTATATACATGATAAGTAATCAGAGGATTTGAATTAAAAACCAGACAGACAGGTACAAAGGGCTTTTACCGAGACAAATGTTCCACAGACAAAGGCCGAAATTCTGGGAAAATATTTATTTTAACACTATCTGTCCTACATGTACCTTACTTTTGTAAGATGTTGTTTTCTGACAGAAATGTGAGGTTTGGTTACTAGGCGATCTTTGCTGATGGAACAAAAACCTTTCTTTTCCTGAATCAAAAAAAAAAAAAACTCTGAAAAGGTGTCATTCAGTCAAGTTAAAAACTATTCAAAGAAAGTAAGAAACTACTTTTGTTTTTTCTACTTAAAGTTTATACCAAACTACAGAACCTTCATAAAGTATGCATACTGTCTTAGACCTTTCACAATTCAGTAATATTACAACCACAAACTTCACGCTGGCAGGCAGGCAGACAGACAGGCTATACAAAGATTATATATATATATATATAAAATTGTGATAAATCCTTAATATCCTCCATAATATTAAATATATGTCTCAACATCCTTTTTAGACCTTATATGTCATTTAATGTGACTAAATAAACAAAAAACATATTTTCTATCTGCTGATCTTTATTTGGATTTCTAAGAGCTTTCTCTGAAAGAGTACTTCACTCTTAGGGAAGAGTGAGGAAGTGTACACTCACACACAGAAAGACATAATGGGAGCTGTAGGAGTCTCATTTGATAATACCTCCGTCTTTTAGAGTCTCTGTCTCTTCTCAAAACAATGTGATATTGTCAAGCAGCTGCAGATTTACCCAGAGAAGGCAGGATGAGAGCTGAACAAGCATCAGGGAAAGGGACAATTCAGGGCATGAAACAACAGTATTGATGCAACTCCCCAAACAGCCCTTCTTGGTGCCGTAGCATTATCCCAGCACCAGAAAAACATCAATGAGCTTTATAGTGAAAACTTTGATCTAATATATGGTAATATATTAACATCTGATTGTCATTGAGACAACAAACTGCTAAACTAAGCTCATATAGAGGTCAAAGGTCAATATTTGCATCTGCTGTTGGTTACTCAGTAAAGTTGAAGAGGTATGATCCTTTGCTCTCTAAGTCTTTTGACAATGAAATATGGAATTTAGAAAGAAACAATATGATCAAGAGATAGTTGAAGGCTGATTTCATATTTTCTGAATTGGGCCTCTATGGATTAGACATCAATTGTTACTATCCTACCTGCTGATAGGAAAGTAGATTATACAGTCAGATTGGTTAAAAGTTTCCTAGCAAAGGAAGACCAGGTGATTGCATCACGTCATTGACTTTTCAGGAGTGTGAGCAGCATTCTGCTGAGGCCGACTGGGATTCAATGATACAGAAGCAGACATGCAAAAACAAATGAGAAGTACTGATCCATAAATACTTTCTATGTTAGAAAAAGGTAACGATTACACCAGGCTGCCCTGGACTCATTGTTTTGTTTAGGTTGTTATTGTCATGTCTTCCGGCCCACAGCCTCTTTAATTTGTTGTTGTTTGCATTTGTTTGTATTGTAAAATAAGATAAAGAATATAAGTCATAAAAAGGAAAAGGTTGAGATAAACTAGCTTCACAGGTAACTCTATCTAGGAAACAAAATAACCCTAACAAAATAAACCTAGAAAGAAAAGTGGGTCCTGAATTTGAGACGATTCCTCATATTGGTTTGAGTCTTCTTTTTTAAACTAGACCTGACAGTTCACAGCTGACCGTTGCAGAATTTCATAGAAATAAAACATGTGAAAATGACCCAAAAAGAACTACATGTTTTCTTAAATCCTTTCACTATCAGTGCATTTACAGGATTACCTCTTTCCTTTCTGTTGCTTCTTTATAGCATAGAATGACCGGCAGCAGCTGCCGTGCAATAACATGGAGCAATCAGGCGCAGACAAGCAAAAGTGCTTTTATTTGAGCCTCAGATTGTCATTGTTGTTCTCTGACAACACTCTAGAGGAGATCGCTATTTAAATCTTACTCTGAGCTCTCATGGGAGCAGAATTTGAATATAAATGGGTGATTTCAACCAGACAGAATGAATAAAAGTAAAAGAAAAATAAAAATGCAACAAAGCAAAGCTTCCCACTGTGAGACTTGCACAAAACATGGAACAGCTTCAGACTGGGGCTATCTGAACCTTCCTCTGCTGACTGTAGCTACATACATTCTTGTTACACAGTAAACTTTTCATACCTTGGTAAAAGGAGCGTTTTTCTCATGGTCTTTAATCGGGGGAATGTGTCCATGTGATTCCTCTGCACAGAGCAACAATGTTAACAGTAATGCAATAACAATAATGTAACGGGTAATAAGAAGAGCAGCTCAATTGTTCCCTGGGCGAGCTGGAGCGGAGAGGAAACGATCATAACATGCTTTCAGAGCTTCCAGCATCGGCTGTGAAATGAAAGCATCAGAGATGGAAATCACTGTGGGATAATGTTACTTGTATGGCAACACAACAAATCTTTACTTTTCTGAAAAGCTTTAGAGATTTGAGAAAATTTTTTTTTTGAGGTATTCTGCTGCTACAAATGTCAATAAAAACAGAATGTATTGTAATACATCATTTTACCATCCTAATAGTAGAGAGGCACCAATCCAACACGGATCGGACATCGGCTCCGATTACAATTGATTAATTAGCTGGATCGGACATCAGATCCAGCATTATAGTCCAGTCATTTCTATTTTTATTACATACACAGCATCTATTTTATGGTTGCAATGCTGATTACATCATTACGCAGAGCACACACAGCAACTGGTGACGAGTTATATCGGGATTAATGTGTTACCTTTTTTTAACAATGTTTACATCAAGCATGATGCCTTTACTCACACGGAGAGGTTTATGGTTGTTTCATTAAACAGCAGGATAAGATCATTAAACAGCAGGATAGGATCGGAAAAAATGGATCTGTGCAACTCCACTAAAAGGACTCATTCATTCAGGTAATAGTCAGAAGTGAGCAGAGTACCCAAAAATTTCACTCAAGTAAGAGTTGCAAAGATAGTGTGAACCGTGCAAATGCAGACAGCCTTGCAATACTGGGGAAGCTCATGCCTGGGGTTCCTTTTTTGCAATAAATGCATTTTCTATACGGACACCTGAAAATTTTGGAGAAAATAAAGTGGAAAAATGGAGCCTAGGCGAAAATTCAAGCTGAGAGACAGCTAATCCTCATCAACCACTTACCACTCCCCCGCCGCAACCAATCAGGACCAGCACACTGCGCCACACCAGCCAATCATAGTTCTTCAGATCCATTCATAAAGTCAAGCCACCCCAGATCTTCCTGCTCATCAGCAGCGCTTGATAGTCAACTATTCGCTTTGAGCATGTCGAATTCCGACTCAGACAATCCTACTCTCTCTTCCAACCTCTTTCAACAAATCCAGTTCATGTTCTGCCTGACCCGTTCCGCAGGAGCGCTCGGCCGGCTGCCCGGCCCCCTCCTCTGTCCCCTGCAGGCCGCCCTGGCTTCCTGCGGTACCTTTCCCAGCTCAGGTTTGGAGCCTTCACAACTGGCTTCTCTTGCTGCCCTCTTGCCTTACAGCGCCCCATCGCCTTCCCCCCCAGTTCCAATCTCCCCCACCTTCCATTCACCGAAAGAGAACCCGGAAATCCTTCCCCTCCTCTATTCAAGTGACGCCGGGGTCGGTCGCCCACCGTCCGTACTTTTAAGTCAGTTTTCGGGGGCTCCTCCACTCTAAGGCCTGCACACCAGCCCCTCCTCCTCCGGCTTTCAGTTCAGCTCCGGCTCTTCCAGCATCCCCTGCCCTCTCGCCTCGTCCAAGGATTCGGACCGTCCTGTCACGAACATGCAGCACCTTGCATCAGCCCTCATGTCGTCAGTAAATCTACTCCAGCTTTTAGTGGCTTCTCTCTCGGCTCAGCTCCAGGATCGGACACCCAACGTTCCGACTCAAGCCCCAGCCTCCAACTTCACTCCACCTGACGCTCAGCTGGCCCCACCCGCCTTCACACTCTCTAACCCTCATCCAGCACGTGTTTCAGGTAAGATGTATCTATTCACATCCTGTTCGCAGCTGTCAAAGAAATTACACTGCTGCATATCTCCATCCCCTACTCAGGCGGGTCCTACGTTCCCTTATACGTGTTCATCTCTCCCAACTCCTTCCTAGATCCTGCAAGAGCAGTACAATTTTGTCTCACTAATCCTTCGTCTAAGTTGACCAGCGTGACGCTCCACTGCCGGTCTCACCGCTGATCTCAAATCCAGCTATCGCTGCCTGTCAAAAAAAAAAACAACTAAACTTTAAGGCTTGCCTAAAACTGGCATCTGCCTACAAATAATGAAAGGATATCCGATCAAAGCTATCTGTCCTCAAACACAAGAGGAAAAGTTCATTATTGTAAACTCTCTGTTGTCTTCGGGTTATAATGGCATGAAACCGGATGTAAAATCAGATTAAAGATAAAACTCAAATTAAATTGAATTGGGGTGGCTTTACCTGGAATATTCCTAGCAACAGAAAGGTTAAACATTTCCTATGTTCACCTTTTCACATAAGCTGTATAGTTACCAATATTGTCTTTGAGCTATTTTTACTGCGGTCATTTTGTTTTATAAAATTGAAATTGAATTATTTTTCATCACAAACGACGAATGGTTTCTCCTAAATTAATCCAGACTTTCTGCTATGTAAATAAACTATAGGCTTTCACCCATTATATAGTAAATGGTAAATACATATTTTCAGGCAAAATGGGTTTGGTGTTTTAAACTCATTTTGTCTTTCCTGGACGGGGCCCCTGTGGAGTTGGATGAGTTACCTTTTATATATATTGTTTCTTGTTCAATGTTGTTCAATCAACATTGTTCTGTCCTGTTCAACATTTCAGTTCTTTTGCAGTCTGTACCCAGTGTCTACGCTCATCCCGAGCCTATCCCTTCCTTCGAAGAACTGATGGTCATTTAAATGGCTCCTTCATTCTGTACTGCATTGAGCACGCTATTACATCAAATCAGGTCTCGCCCCACCAACTCTCTCTTTGTATACTTTCACATGGAAAACCTTCACCAATCTCTGTTCTGCTATCATTTCTTTCCCTTACCCCATTAATATTCCTTCAGTTCTTGCTTTTATCACCCACTGTTTCAACCATTGTCAATCAAACCTTCCTACATCCGCTTAGCTTTATCAATCTATCTTTTTGTCTAGCCTCTTCTCGAACCCTGCTGTGAAACTCCTCCTCAATGGGATTGCTTGCATAGCTCCGCTAATTCTGATGCTCGGAAACCTATCACACTTCCATTACTCAGAAATCCAATCATTGTGCTCCGATCTGGTAACTTCTCCCCTTCCTTTCAAGCACTCCTCTCTCATGCATCTTCCTCCTCAACATTTTATGATTTTCTTTGACTGAGCGAGTTCACATCTACCTCTAAAGTATTCAATACATCAAGAGACTCCGTTCTGAAATTCTACCTGACCACTTTAACCTCCTTATCAAGCACACCAAATCAAAAAATCCATGGATAATCTCCATTGCACGCACAGACGATCTGTTGTGCCCTTTCGGCACAATGTTTAAACTTGCGTGCAAAAGGATCAACTCATCGACAAATCCGAACCCCTTCCTTACGACTGTTAACTGATTCATCCACCTCACAGAGTGACTTTAGCAGCTTGCGATCTTTCCCCAAGCCATTTAGTGGGCCATTCTTTTAGAATAAGCGCCGCCTCATCTGCTGCCGTTCAAGGTGTTCCTACTCCTTTAGCTCGTTGGACACCCTCAGCCTCCTCATTATACATCAGATTGGATCTGTCAGCTGGGCTTGAAGCTCAATATTCATTGTCCTCAGGTGAGGATCTCATCATGACTGGTGACAGGGCGTTTGGCCATCTTAAACATCTGTTTCTATCTAGGGTCCAGCCCGACCATCGGTCCATGGCTCTTCGGCTCCACAGTTGTTTTATCTTATGCAGTTCATCATGCAGTGCGTGCCAACAGTC